>PVIU01017950.1:0-40369 GCA_004026605.1 Ondatra zibethicus
CATCATAGTGTTAATTGTTTCGAGCTATTGGTTGTTGAATGATGCATGTTAAAGAATCCCAGGCTATGCCAAGATAAACCGATTATATATGCTTTATTATAAGGGGAAAACTCACAACACAGGAATGATAAGTCCAACTGCAGCTGTGAAACGTGGGAACCACAGAGAGTGCAAACCCTAGGTCACCTGGCATTTTTCTCTGGGTTCCCACAAGATCACACCTTAACTTGGTCCCACCTCTTAAAGATCATTGGCTGACAGAGATTCCCCATCACCTCCCCCTTTTTTCAAAATAAGATGGTTCTAAGCCCAATATAAAACTATATACAATAGGAACAGATATCAAGTATAAAATTACAACCAACATAAACAATATTAAGCAAGGAACACATGAAAATGTGTTAATATTCTATTCTAAAGAGTCTAAGTCTTGCATTGGAAATAGCTTGGCTAAACCATAAGAGGATGGTAACTATGGCTATCTAATCTTCAACCCCATCAAAGGCCTGAGAAGGGAGAAAATATTACTTGAGTAGGCAGGAGGTGCATTCAAGCAGCTTCCAAAGCATAATCATGCAGTGTATGACAGAGACAACTGACTACCTGATTCCTCAAAGTCTCATTTGCAATGTTGAAGCTACCAACTTTGACTAAGGCCTAGAGTAACTGAGAGACCATTTTCAGATGCAGGAAAAATTTCAGAACTGTCTTATCCAGTCTTGACAAGGTTTGCCAGTCTTTTTCCTTGTGCCCTGCTTATACATTCTGGATACCATGTATTTTGTCAGTGGTTGAGGCATGGGCCGTTTCTAGCCCGAAAGCCAATTGTCCAAAAAAAAAAAAAAAAAAAAGAACAAATACTAAGTTGAGTGTCTTTGGTTCTCAACTTTCTCTCAGGAATAGATTGGTGCTGTCAGGAGCAATCATGTCTCATGTCAACAGAACCCTAAATTATTTAAATGTCATGTCCTACATATACTTGAAGTGGTTGAAGATTATCTGTCTATATAGAGTACAATCTCTATGTATCTAAATAACTGAAATGAATGACTATTGATAGATAATACTTAATACCTGTATAACTTAAAGACTAAGACTTTATATCAGAATATTAAACAATCTATAAACAACTGTGCAGTAAAGGAAGAAAATGATCTCAAAATGTAAACAACATATAAGTATCTTTATCAGAAGTAGGATTTTTAATGCAATATGAAAATATACCCTAGACTATATCAATATACAAAATATCTTAAACAGAAGTAGAAACATGCATACAATCTGACAAAATAACTTTGCATAGGTATACAAACATTATAAACAGAAATAACAAATATAATTTGAACTTGAATCAATATACAAGAAACTATACCAATGTAATTGTCCATAAGTATTTATTCTATTACTCACTATTATTATTATTAGTATGAGTAATTTCACACTAATCTACCCCTTATCTCATTATATTTTCCTCTTTTTTGGAGATCTCTGGGCCTAGATAACTTCCACCCAAACTTTCTACCCTACACAAGTGATAATCAACTCCTAAATAGTGTCCCTAACTCTGGGACAAATTTTGTTTGGAGAGAGGTTGTCATCTTCTAAAATTGTTTCCTGTAACATGAGGGCCTGCTTGTTGGGGTTTCTGTCCTGCCCAGTTACCACAGCTGGTAAGCCCCAAAGATATTACACAGAATTCTATATAAGTTATAAAATGATTGGCCCATTAGCTCAGGCTTCTTATTAACTCTTATAAATTACATTAGCCCATTATTCTTACCTGTGTTAGCCACAAGGCTCAGTACCTTTTCTGTGGGGCAGGTCACATTCTGCTTTTTCGGTTTCTGTATAGGACTGTGGAAAGAGCGTCCTTCTTCCCAGAATACTCCTGTTGTCATTGTCCCACCTCTACTTCCTGTCTGGTTGTCCTGCCTCTACTTCCTGCCTGGCTACTGGCCAATAAGTGTTTATTTAAAACATAATTGACAGAATATAGACAATTCTCCTGCACCACTTCCCCCATGCCATTTCTGTAATATGAGGAGCGGGCTTGTTGGGGCTTCTGTCATGCCCAGTTTCCACAGTCGTTAGATCCCAAAGAATCACACAGAAGGTCTACATAAGTTATAAAACTGATTGCCCCATTAGCTCAGGCTTCGTATTAGCTCTTATAACTTATATTAACCCATTATTCATATCTGTGTTAGCCACATATCTCGGTACCTTTTTTGGCAGGGCAGGTCACATCTTCCTTCTTCCATGTCTGCACAGGACTGTGGAGGGAGCTTCCTGCTTCCCAGAATTCTCCTGTTCTCATTGCCCCACCTATATTTCCTGTCTGGTTTTCCCGCCTATACTTCCTGCCTGGTACATTTATTTAAAATATAATTGACAGAATATAGAATTGTCCCATACCAGCTTCCAGATGTCATGAGGGCATTGTTCTTTTTGTGGGATCCTGTAAAAGTAAAGTGATGGTTAATTTCAAGATTACTTTCTAGTATAATTGCAAATGATTTCTGAGTAGCCGATAGGGTTTTTCCAAATTTCCTATTTGGAGTTCTGGCTAGAACATTGTGAGAATGTGCATCATTTAGGCAGCTGGTATCCCCAAACTGGTCTTATAGTAACACTATCAGTATCATGATATCATCTCAATCATGTGAAGTCATTGATGTGGGGCTCCATTTTCTTCCTGGAAACTTCAAATATTCCTGCAGGAAAAGTATCTGTAGGAAAATCTACTGTTCATTGTAGAAAGTGTAAACATTGATATAGACATTTATTAAATGAAAAATATGATATAGATAAAATAATCACGGAGAAAGTAAAATTTTTACTAAATTCTTCTTTCTGTCCCATAGGAGATGGCTCCTAACATGAGACAGAAACTTTGAATTTTTTATTAAACAGCATGATTGGATCTAGAGAAAGATAGCCATTGTGCAACTCCAAAGCCAAGCTTTACATATTTATAAATATGTATATATCTTGATCACCTGTCTTCATAAGTGGTATTTCTTTTTTCTTGGTGATCCTTTCTGGATAGTTATTTTTTCATCTTTCAGCATCAAAATGTCTAGAATCTCTTGACCTTTTGAAGATGTATATTTTCCTATAAAGACAAGAACAGAACCCTGCCCCAACACTATATGGTTTTCTTGCCACCTCTATTGTTGTCATCTTTGTGAATGAGCTGTCATTTCTATCTCAAGAAGTTTCTCTTTTTCAACGTGAATCTTTATTAATTTTGATGGTATCCATAGCTTTTCTTCTCCTGTGGAAACAAGACTGAAACCCTTTCCCCAATATAACATATCTCCCGATTTCCATTATGAGGTCACCATATCCTTGAAATACACTGGCTCATTTAATTCAGAAGTTTTTCTCTGCTCCCATTGTTACTTTCTCATTAGCACTAAGAATATTCAAGGTTATTAAAGTACTACACAATCTATTTCTGGGGGTATTTTCCATCCCTTCCTCTTTTTTCAGCCTATCATCTATAGTACAACTTGACCTTTCTATAACTGCTTCACCTGTAGGATTGTTTGGTATACATGTAATGTGGTTTATATTTTAATAAGCAAAAAAACTGTTTCATTTTCTTAGAATCATATGCTGGACAATTGATTGTCTTTATTTGCACAGGAATATCCATGATGGCCATAACTTCTAATAAATGCATGATTACTGAATCAGACTTTTCTGAGCTCAAGTCTGTTGCCCATTGAAAATCTGGATATGGTGTGGTGCACATATTTTAATTTTCCAAATTCTGTAAAGGGGAAGACATCAATCTGCCAGATCTAATCCTTTGAATACCCTTTGGGTTACTCACTGAAGTTAACAGTATTTGGTTATAGAAAGAGCAAGTAGGACATCTCTTTAGAATCTCCTTAGCTTGTTTACCATGTAATAGGAAACTTGTTAAACCTTTGAAATTGACATGATGTTTTTCATGATATCCAGAGACTTGTAGCACACTTCCAATCAATAATTGATCAATTTCTGCATTACATTCTGCCATAGGACCTGGCATGGATGATGTGGGATCTGATGTGGTATGTATACAGGACAAAGCCAATTCCTGATTATGCCTTGAACCTGTATGAATAATGAAGACAGTTCTGTATCATCTGGTATAAATTCAGCAGTTTCAATATGTAAGACAACTCTTTTGGCATATTGTGAATCAGTAACTATATTGAGAGATTCTTTAAAATCCCTTAGTGCCATAAGAATAGCATCTAACTCTGTCTTCTAGACAGAATTATAAGGTCTTTGTTTCAATTTACTTAATTCTTCTGCTTTGTAACCTGCCTTTTCTGATTTATTTGCATCAGTATAAAATGTACAGGCTCTAGTTATTGGCACATAACATATAATTTGGGGAAGAATCCAAGTAGTTCTCTTTATAATGTTAAGCCTAATGCTTTGGGGATAATTGCCATTAATCTCTCCCAAAAACTTAGCACAAGCTCTTTGCCATGGTTCATTGTCTTCCCATAATATTTTAATTTCATCAGTAGTAAAAGGCACTATAATCTTTGCTGCATCTATACCTTCTAATTTATGATGCCTCAATTGTACTTTCACAATTCACTCAGAGAATTTTCTACATAAGTTTTTAAGTTTTTACTTGGTTTATGTGGAAAAAAGATCCATTATAAGATAATATCTTCCCTCTGCATTAAACTTCCTGTAGGAGAAAATTCTGGAAGGCTATATGACTAGAATACAACTAAGATTTAGATTCACCCTATCCATATGTGCTTCCAGTAATTTATCCTCAATGATCATCAATTCTTTCACTTCAGCTGTTATTTCTTTGGGACTATTTAAGCCTTTGTCAGTATCAAAGGTTTTATTTAAATGAATTATTAGCTCAGGTGTTACCCCAACAGCTGGTTGTAGACTGGAAATATCTCCTAACAATCCTTGAAAGTCATTAAGAGTCTGCAATCAGTTTCTCCTAATTTGTGCCTTTTGTATTCTAATTTCTGCAAACCTCCTTTGTAACCTAGGTAATTGACAGAATCTCTTCTTTGCATCTTTTCAGAAGCAATTTGTCATACCCATTTAGGCAAAACTTTCTTTCTTCAAACATTCTTTCAGAAGTATCTGCATTTGAATCAGATAACAAACTGTCATCCATGCAATGGTAGAATATAGACTTAGAAAATTGCTTACACATTATTTCCAGTGGCTGACTGACAAAATATTGGCACAGGGTGAGGCTGTTGAGCATTTCCTGTGGGAGGATAGTCCACTGGTATCTCCTAGTAGGCTGAGAATTATTATAAGAGGGTACCGTGAAGGCAAATTTTTCTTTATCCTTTTCTTGTAAAGGTATAGTGAAGTAACAATCCTTTAAATCAATAATTATGAGAGACCATCATTTTGGTAACAGAGATGGCAGAGGAATTCCAGATTGTAGGGGGTCTATATTTTGAATAATCTTATTGACAGCTCTATGATTTTTCACCTTTCTCCATTTTCCAGATTTCTTTTTAACAACAAATACAGGAGAATTCAAAAGGCTGTTAGCTTTTTAAATATGGTGAGCATCTAGATGCTCCTGTACCAGCTGTTCTAAAGCCTGCAGGTTTTCTTCTGTTAAAGGCCACTATTTAACCCATGTTGGTTTCTCAGTTAACCATTTTAAAGGGAGGGCCATTAGTACCTCTGAAGGTTTATTAGTTGCTTTGTGTTCTTGTATAGCCTGAATGGCTGGTGACCTTTGTCTATAATACCTTATAATAATGTCTTCCCCAGAAACATTTGTTTGTGGGACTGCAGGAATATTAATCTGGGTTTTCCATTGCTGCATCAGGTCACAATGCCACATATTCACTGCAATATTAGCTACATATGGCCTCAGCCTTTCTCTCTGTCCTTTTGGCTCTATGTATTCAACCCATCTTATGCTTTGTTTCACTAAGATAGGGTTCCTGTTCCTAGGAACTGAATTTTTGCCTCTTGAAGAGTCTACTTTGGTTGCCAAGATTCTGGAGGAATGATACTGACATCTGCACGCCTTCAATAACAATTTCATTTATGCACACTCTTAGCTTTGGTCATTGATCATTTATAGAAATCTGACCGAATATCTGTTACCTATTTCCTACTGGAGTTTTTGATTCATCTTCCACGTCTATTCCATTATCTAACCAGTATGGTTTTTCATAGTAGGCACTGGATATTTAAATTTTCCTGGTCAGACATGTTCTCCACAGTAACTGGGAATGATGGGACCACTTCAACATGGGGGCCTATGAAAGGCCCCCCAAGAAGTTTCCCAATGGAATCAGGATGTGTTGTCTGTCTTTTGTCTACCTACATTCATTGGTCCAATGCTGGCCTCTGCCACACCTCCTACATACACCCAAATTCTGAGTCGTCCTATTTTTCCCATTCTCAGAGGAACTTTTATTCATATGAATTCTTAGTCTACAATCCTATTATACCACAATTAAAACATGCGGCATTTTGGTGTCTCCTCATACCAATGGAAATTGCTTCTCTTATCCAAGCTTCAGTACTATAGTCAAAAGTCTCAACATTCATTGTATATAAGATCCATTCATCTATTGATACTGATCTCACCTTTAAAGACCCAATAATCTTTTTGCATTCTCAGTTGGCATTTTCAAAATCCAAAGATTCAATGAGTACACATCTAGTTTCTGGATCTGTTACTCCTATTAGTACAGCATTAGTTATCTTTGTAAAAAGTAACTGAAGGGTTTCTATGACCTTGTTTAACCTTAATATATGATCCAATTCTCCTTTTCAGTTTTTCAATCCTGTCCCAAGTATTTGAAGCTTCTGTGCTACATAGGGACGAGGTGTGTTCGTCATTAAGACCCATATCCTAAGGATCAGAGTAATGCCCTTTGCCCAGAATTTGATCTTGGGAAATCTCAAGTCCTTTTGCTTTTCCTTATTTTTCTAATTTTTTTGCATCTTCTCTTCAAAATATCTTCCAAAGATTCTGAGGTCAATTTTCTAGGACTGCTGAGATTAATTGAAGCCAATTTTGTGGGGTTGCCTTATTGCTTGAAGCCCATGTTTTTACCATTTCCCTAATGAATGGTGAATGTAGGCCATAATTAATTATTGCTTGTTTAATTTGTTTTAGATCACGCATTTGTATGGGTTCCCATGTATATTCTTTCATAACCTTAGGGTACTTGGTGCCAGATAGTTTTCCATGGAGAACTCTGAATAGGCAGTTAGAACTCTGGGTAAGCTATCCTAGAGTTTGGTATATTCTGATGAGTCTAAATCCAGTCTTTGTACATTTTGTCCCTGGTCATCAAATTCTATAAATTTCTCAATGTTTTCAAATCTTTTTACTACCACCTTTTGTAAGTCTATATCTCCTGTCTGGTGTTCTGTTCTAATGCACTCACGGAGGATTCCAAGGTATGAAGTTTGTCTAGTAAAGATAATGTCTCATCCTTAGACATAATTTTTTATAGCATAAATATTATGTTTGTGAAGAGACACCCTATCCATCAATCTATCATAACTGTTCAACAGATTCTGATTAATATATTCAACAGCACTAATTCTCTCAGACTATGTCTCAGCACCCTCTGTCATTGACTGTGTTTTATCTCTCAAATTGTTCATATCCTTCTTCAGAATGCTGATTTTCCCTTTTAGCTGTATCATTTATAAAAGTGCTTCATTCTTGGCTCTATTATCAAACCAGTTTTAAGCAGAAAATGTGGAAGGCAACCTAATCCCTAGAATCAAATATAGTGATGAAGAAGCTAAATCACATAAGCCCTGCATAACACCATACATGGTATGAGTTAAAAAGGTTTTGAACTCTTGTATCATTAAATTATTTGTCATCTTGTCCTTTTAAATTATAAACTATAAATTTGACCTTATCAATCTCACCTGTACTAAGTTGGAGAAGGTGCAATAACTGTTACTGGCCTGTAGGTGTATCAGTTATAGCCTCATGACCAGCCTGAACAGTTTGAATTGATTTTAGCATGTTAGATACTGAAAAATACGCTTAAATTAAGATCAGTTATTAATGCAATCAAAATGATTTTGGGAGTTGGTGATCAGGATAAAGAGAAAAGACAGAGCCTTGAGTCAGTGCAAGTAACAGACTGTGCACTCCATGGAGATTCCTGGCTGGACGGCAGCAACGAGTGCTGGGGAAGCCAGACTGAAGAGCGGCTCTGAGATGCCACCGAGGCCAGAGGCTGCTGCTGCAGGGTCTTAGCGCAGCTGAGCTGTACGGAGACCGGTGGCAACTGGCTGAAACCACAGGCGAGAAAGGTCGGTGCCCAAACACCCAAATACCGAAGTGCACCAGGCAAAGCTTGGTGGCAGGTGGCTCGAGCCTTGAGGACCAGAATCTCCAAGCCCCACAATTTTGCACCAACTGTTGAATGACGTGGGCTAAAGAATCCCAGGCTATGCCAAGATAGACCAATTATATATTCTTTATTATAAGGGGCAAACTCACAAGACAATAACGATAAGTCCAAGCTCAGCTGTGAAGTGTGGGAACTACAGAGAGAGCGAACCCTGGGCAGCTTGGTATTTTTTTCTGGGTACCCAAAAGGTCAGCCCTAACCTGGTCCCACCTCTTAAAGATCATTGGCTGATAGAGATTCACCCATCACTAAGTGTTAAAACTAAAGGGGTATTGCCTAATCCTCTTTCACATTTTATCTGTTTTTTTTCCCAAAAATTGTTGGCCAGGGATGCCACAGAGGCTCCAAAATAATACAGTCTTCTTTTATCATTTTTGGTTATACACTAGAACTAAATGAAAATATCCTATGGCTGAAGATATCACAAAGCTTGATTTTAGAATATAAGAAATTCAAGGCAGACCTGACTGACTTGGATACATACTCCCTGATGGTTGGCATTTATAGTGCCAGAAAGTTATATAAAAGCTTCTTCAGGGAGGTGGGGAGACATCAGTAGTCTAATGTATCTATAAACCATATAAATGATGGTATCAGTTTGACAGTCAATAACGGCAGACTTGTGAATATAACTCAACTGTTATGTGAGTATCTAAATATTCTCTCAATGGATTTGTGGTTCCATCTACATAAGGAAACCCAAGTTTGGTAACATAAATCCAATAAAAAGCCTCATTTATGGGTTTTAATAGACCTTAGGAGTGAAATTAATTATGCTATTTAGCTATACTGACAGTCAAATGCTGTTCTCAATCTTAATCTCAGAGGCTCCTCTTTCCAAGGAATAACAGTGAATGCAGAGTCTCATAAATGCTCTAAGTTTCAATAATAACTATTGATTAATTACTTTACAAGAACAGTCATAAGGAAGATAAGTTGTAGAAAATAGGGAGAATCTCTGAACAATCCCTTCTTCTGGGCAAGATACAACATTTCAGTAATGAACACATATCAGCAGTGGCTACTTCATCTGAGTCTGCACAAGAATAGGCTGTTCAGCAGTCAGGCATAGTTTGAGGAGGGAATCAAGAGGTCCTACTCCTCACTAGTGAGCTATAGGCTATGGATTGTTCCTGGGAGCCACAGAGGCATTGTCTTCACTTGTCTACCCACAGGTGAACTAATGAGTCTCTAGTATTTCAAAGCTCATGTTCACAGACCTGGCCCTGCTTAGATATAATGGGTCACTCATATAGAAGGCCATAACTGGAAAATGGATTTGTAGGAGGAAGGAAGGGTTGTGGGAATTACAAGGGATACTGAATGTAGGAAAGGATGCAGCCAGAATGCATCACAGGCAGTTAGTAAGGTACTAGGGAATAAACAAAAATTAATAAACTAACAATCAAATATAGATAAAAATCTAAAATAAAGTGAAACTAATGTTAATCCTGTTTTTCCCTTTCTCATAGAAAGTAACTTTATCTTTTTCTAAATTGAAAGTGTAAGTATGAAGCTAATCCTTTTTATTTCCTTGAGATCATTCCAAACAAACACTTTGAAGATGCGTGTTCAAACACAAATCAACTCAAAATAATAGAGAAAACCTTCTATTTGTTCTCACATTTTCACTCAATTACTGGTGAAGTGAGCAGGATTGTAAAAGTCAATATGCTATGACTTCTAGTCCATTTTACAAAATATGTTCCATACTAATTTTTCATTTTTGTTTTTGTTTTTCCCAGACAGAGTTTTTCTGAGTAACCACCCTGACTGTCCTGGACTGTCTCTGTAGACCAGCCTGGCTTCAAACTCATAGAAATCCACTTGCCTCTATCTCTTGATAGCATATGCCACTACTGCCCAGTCTGTAATTTGTTTTTGAGGCAGATGGAAAAGAGACAGATTTGGACCTAAATGTTCTACACCCTGATATCTGCTAATGAAATGGTCAAAATTTGTTTATAAATAATCTAGATTTCAATGAATAAAACAATGATGTTACAGTAGCACGTGGTTTGATGCACTAAAATTTCATGCACCAACGTGATGGGGATAGGAAAGTAGACAATATGATGTAGGCGAAAAGCACAAATATGCTTTTTTATTGAAAAAAATATTAGGCTAAATCAGAAATTTCACCCAGGTTCAAACTAGTGTTTGAAGGACAAGAAACTTCTATTAACCACATTATTAGAGTTCAACATCATCAATGGGCATGTACCCTAAAGTACCAAAATTCTCTTAATCCTGGAACTAGATTACAGGTCAAGGTTTAATATAAAATCAATCAGGAAATTTCTGAAGGTAGCAATTAAAAATAACACATTAACAAACATTATGGAGAACTAAGAATGCCTGACCCTGTTTCACTGATGTAATTCTTGTTCCCTCTAGAATAATCACATGCATACTTAGCAACATGTTTAATAGTAACAGTAATAAATTTTAGCATCTGTGATATATTGACCAGACTATCACATTGAAAAACAAAGAATGATGCTGTTACATGAAATAACCAGAAATAAAAAGGTACACTTAGATTCAACTTAAATGTATTACTAGTTTTTACATCATTGTCAAACATTTTATTCACAATGTTGTTCAGTTCCAAGATATACATTTTCTTTAAACTGTGGAAAGGGTAAAAAAAATTATGTCAAAAGTTATAAGTTTAGCTATCTGAAAAATATAAATGTGTTTAAATTATCCAGAAAAAATATTTTTACATAAAACACTAAGGAACAATTTGTAAAAAAATATGTCCATATATTTATGTTTGATACCTTGTATTTATTGACTTATAGGTCTGTTTAAGTTGTTTATTAGGTCTTGACTTAATTTTAGTAAGTGGTACCCTTTGGGAAAATTATCCATTTCTTTTAGATTTTCCAGTATGGTGGAGAACATGTTTTTAATGTATGTCCTTATGCTTTTCTAGATTTCCTCAATGTCTCTTGCTTTATCCCTCTTTATGTTTCTGAATTTATAAACTTAGATATTTTCTCTCCATGTTTTAGTTTAAATTGGGTTTGTCTATGTTGATGATTTTCTCAAAAATCAAAACCAAGCAAATAATAATTCTGTGTTCCTTTATTCTTTGTATTGTTCTCTTTTTTTTCTCTTTAATTTATTTCATTCCAGTTTGATTATTCCTTGCCATCTGCTCTTGGGTGTGCTTATTTCTTTTTGTTCAAGACCTTTCAGGTTTGCTGATAAGTTGCTAGTATGAGATTGTTCCAATTTTTTATATAGGTACTCAGTGCTGTCAACATTCTTCTTAAATCACTTTCATTTTGTCTCATAAGTTTGGGTGTTTGTGTATTCATTTTCATTGAATATTAGAAATACTTTCTTTTTTGATGCAATTTGTCATTCAGTTGATAGTTGTGTAGTTTCCATGAGTTTTTAAACTTTTTGGTTTTGGTGATATCCATCTTTAAATCCATGGTGGTCTAATAGGGTGCAGGGAGTTATTCCAATTATCTTGTAATTGTTTTGTGTCCATGTATGTGGTCATTTTTGGAAAAAGTTCCACGAGGTATGAAGTAGAAGGTATATTCTTTTGTGTTTTGATGAAAGGTACTGTAAATTTCTGTTATTTCCATTTGGCTATATCATCTTTTTTGCTCAGTATTTCTGTGTAGTCTTTGTCCAGTGCCCTGTCCATTGATGAGAGTAGGATATTGAAGTTTCCCACTATCAGTGTGATTTAAGCCGTAATAATGTTTCTTTCACAAACTTGAGTGCTCTTGCATTTGGGGCATAGATGGTAAGAATTGAAATGTCATGTTGGTGGATTTTTCCTTTGATAAATATGTATTGTTCTTCCCTATACTTTTGATCGGTTTTCAATTGATATCAATTTTGTTGTATATTAAAATGGCTACACCATGTTTCTTCTTAGGTCCATTTGCTTGGGATATATTTTTTTAACCCTTTACCCTGAGGTGATGTCTATCCTTAATGTTAAGATATGTTTCTTGACTGAAACAGAAGGATGGATCTTGTTACCACATGCATTTCCTTCATCTGTTTCTTTTTATTGGGGAATTGAGACCATTGATATTCAGACATGTCAATGAACACTGACTGCTGTTTCTAGACATTTTGTTGTTGTTAGTGGTAGTGGTGTGTTTATGTGAGTATGCTTTGTAGTTGTGCATGTGAGTGTGTGTATGTGTGTTTGTGAACATACTTCTGGTCTTTTTTATTTTGCTGTTAAGATATTTTTGTTTTCATTGATATATATATATATATATATATATATATATATATATATATATATATATATATATATATATATAGTTAGCCTCCTGAGGTGGGATATTTTCTTCTAGCCCATTCTGTGAAGCTAGATTTGTAAATAGACATTATTAAATTTTACTTTATCATGGAATATATTATTTTCTTTATTTATTGTGCTTGAACCTTTTCCTGTGTTTATTAGTCTGGCATGGCATTTGTGGTCTATTAGAATTCACAGCACATTTTTCTGGCCCATCTGATTTTTAGGATTTTCATTGAGAAGTCAGGTTTTTTTCTAATAGTCTGTCTTCATATGTTACTTGATCATCTGCAGCTTTTAATATTCTTTTTTTGTTATTTTGTGTGCTTAGTATTTCAATTATTATTGGAGGAGGTAATTTTCTTTTCTGGTGTAATCTACTTATTGTTCTGTTAGCTTCTTATATCTTTGTAAACCTTTCCTTCTTTTGCTTAGGAAAATTTGCTTCTATGATTTTGTTGAAAATATTTCCTCTATCTTTCAGTTGGGTTTTGTCTTCTCTATACCTATTAATCTAAGGTTTCTATATTTAATAGTCCTTTAGATTTCATGGATTTGAGTCAGGTGTTTTCAGATTTAACATTTTCTTTGAACAATGTATCCATTTTTCCTGTTTTATCTTCAATGCTTAAAATTCTTTCTTCAATCTCTTGTATTCTGTAGTTCCTGTTTGAATTTCTAAATTTTTCTTTTCTATAAGCGAGTCTGGATTTGGTATATTATTGTGTTTTCATTATTTTTTTGACTATGAAAGAGTTAATTAACTAACATATGTACTCTAAAGGTATCTTGATTTCAAAATTTGGGTCTAAGTATATGTTGCTTTAGCAAAAAGGTTCTTCTTTTGTTTAGACAAAGAGTGAGTACCTGCATATAGCTTCCAGACTAATATGGTTTTATGGACCAAGACTCCCTGAAAGGTCACCTTGAACAGCCCTCAAAAAATTAATTTACCCAATAAACAGCAGGAAGCATTTTGAAGAAAACTATGCCTATATTCCTAAATATTGCTTATAAAAGTTTGTTTACATTTATTGTTTATATATATTGTTACATTTATTGTTTATAAATGTTTTGTTTACATTTAAATCTTACAGAGATTTGCATTGGTATGGATGTTGGTCTACGGATTAAAATGTAATGTCAATTTTGTTACATGTATATTTCTGCTCTTGATTAAGACATTATGTTTGTTCAGCTCATTTCAAAATGTAATGGATAAATAAAAAATATAGGTTAATAGATAGTCAGCTATAATAGTCAAACTTGTAGTCATGTTAGGTTTTCTAAATGTACAAGGATATATTTCAGATAGATAGGTGTTCTTCAAACCTTTCAAAGACTACAGAATATAGCATTTAAAATGTTTTAAGAATTTAGGAATTATAATGACAAAGAGACATAGCTGCTCTTGGCAGCATCAATATACTTCAAGAGTGAAATGGGCAAAAAAGAGGCTTCTTATGGAGTTTGCTTGCCATTTGGGCAAGAAACTATTCTTGCCTGGACTTCTTGATGAACTGGACATGCAAGACCCATGGAGAAATAACTGCTCAACTTCGCTAAAGGTGAGACAATCTTTCTGGGTTCTTGCTTCATGAAAGAGTCTGCTAGACATTCTGCATGACACAAAAAAGTTACTGACAAACTGCCAACATAGGTGGCACAGTCTTTGAAATTTTTCTTCATGAAAACGTCTGCTGGATACTATGGGTATATAGGCTGAAGATGGATGGCACAACGGTACAAAGAACTTTGGGTGACTGTGAGGAGTCTCTGTCAATTCTAGAGTTTTAAATGCTACTTACAATTTACTTTCTGTTTACTTAGGTAATATTATATTCTTCTGGAGTCTTTAATGGAGTTGAAGAATTGATATAGTTTTCCTTACTTATGATAAAAGATAAAGTTGATATAAATATTGTAACTGTAATTCTTGGTTGATACCTGTTTTTTTATATGTAATTTTACTATGTTATAATTTAAACCTTCCTTTTCATTTAAACAAAAAAGGAGAGGTGATATGGGATTTCCCTTTGTATGCTGTGACTACCATTGGTGAATATAAGGCATAACATAGGTAGGCCAGGAAAACTAAACTGAATGCTATGAGAAAGGAATTAGAGAGAAGCTATATAGCCCCACTGGAGACAGATGCCAGAACATTATCTGGTAAGCCACAGCCTTGTAGCGATACACAGATTAATAGGGATGCATTAAATTAAGACGTAAGAGGTGGCCAATAAGTATCTAGAGTTAATGGGCAAGCAGTGATTTAAACAGTATAGTTTCTTCGTGATTATTTTGGGGCTGAGCAGCTGCAAACAAGCAGCCTATTACAATACAGAATTCCCCAAGTTTGGGCTTCCTTATTTATTCTATTTCTAATATCAGATCTTGAACAGTTTTTTTTTTATTTCCTAAAACTGTTTATTTGTATTCTCCTCAAAAACTTTCAGTGATTTATTCATTTCCTTTTTAAGAAACTCTATCATTTTGATAAAGGCAGTTTGAAGGTCTTTTTCTTATGCTTCAGCTATGTTTGAATATTCAGGGCCTGCTGTACTACAGCAGCTAAATTTTAGTGGAGACATATTGCCCTGACTGTCATTGACTGCTTTTAAGCTTTCTTCATGGTATCTAGGTTTGGAATGTTTATAGACCTAGGTTCTGAATGCTGGATTTGTCATTGTTGGGTGGATATTTTTGTCCATGGTTCATGTTTCCTCTCTGGATTTTGTAAAAGTCTGATGATTGTATGTTGCCAGTTTTCCTGGCCTATTCAGTTGGTGTGTTGACAGAGAATGGCTGCTTGTCTTGGATGCTGGAATATTGGGATGTGCTCGGGAAGAGGTTGCAGGAGAACGTTTTTGTCATCCTTTGGGGATGAGGTCAGAGAAGTAAGGGAGACCATAGCAGGTTTCCTGCTACAGAAAGTAGTAAGTTTCCTGCTACATGGGACGGGGGGATTGTATCTCAGCAACAGTAGGAAAGCTGTGTGTCTGTCTTCAGCCTGTTTGCCAGGAAGGAGTGGACCTTGGTTTGACAGAGAGTGTCTAGTGCAATTGTGGTCTATAAAGCAACAAGTATGTGAAGGAAGATTATAAGGAGATGGCCTGTGGGAGTCACAGAAGATGTATGCATGTGGGAGGGAAGGCTGAAGCTAGTCTTTTGTTGCTGGGTTATGGATGAAATTTGGTCTGGGGAACAGAGAAAAATAAGAATTTCTGTAGGCATTTTTCCTGTTTCTCTGGCAGGCCATGTCCTGTGGACTATCAGGGGATACTTGTTGGAATTGGGGGACTGTAATATGTTGATAAGTTAGTGGAGGGAAGTAAGGAGGGAATGGACTTTGAGATCCACAGGAAGTGTGTGTAGGGGTAAAATAATGCTGCATCTGTTGTTCTTTTTCAGAGTTAAGGAAGAAACTGGGTACTAGGTCTGGGGAAGTAGAAAGCTATATATATTAATTAATATATGTTAATATTGATTAATAATATTAATTCAACACAATATTCAACACAAACACATAAGTTGCATTCTATTATCTGTTCATTCAAAGTAAATGAGGGATTAAAGATTATAAAACTCTATACTGTCATACAGCTCCCAGTCTGTAGGGTCTGTTTTGAACTGCATCAGCAATTCTTGTGGTTGTGGTTTTGTTATTGTTCTTATCCAAGACTTGTTCATGATTTATGTAAAATGATGTTCTATGGACACATGCAAAAAGGCAAACAAAAAGATTCATCACTCTTTTTTCAAATATTGTTATATCAGTATCAGAAGAGGTTCCATGAAGTCAGAATTTTATTTTTGTAGCACTTATATTCTATTTCATTATTTGTATAATCTTAACACCTTTTTTTTAGCATGGATAATATAAACCCAGAGACATATTTTGGGGTTTAAGCTTGATGGAGGATTTCACTCTCTATGCTGTGTGTACTATTGTTTAATAAAGATGCTGCTTTGGGCCTATTTCAGTACAAAATTGGGCAAGGCAGGAATTCCAAACAAACAGAGAGAAAATAGATGGAGTCAAAGAGATGTCATGTTGCCACTAGAGGAGAAAGATGCTCACATGCCAGTACCAGTAAACCACGAAACTCTTGGTAAAATATAAAATAATAGGAATGGTTTAATTTAAGATATAAGAGTTAGCAGATAAGAAGTATGAGCTAATAGTGCAAGCAGTGTTGTGATAATACAGTTTCTGTGTGATTATTTCAGGTCTGGACAGGTGGGAAATGAACAAGCAGCCTCTGCCTACAAAGTTAAAATCATAGAAGCAAAGCAATCAAGTCATTAGAGAGTTTTTATCTCCATGAAGTCTTCAGACTGAAAAAATGAGTTTCTATATCATTTCTCCTTATATTCCTCTTTAGTGCTAGGATTAGAGGCATACGCCTCCACTGCCTGTCCTCTATGGCTAACTATTATGGTTGCTGGGATTAAAATATATGCAACCAAGTGCCTAGCCTGTATGGCTGACTAGTGTAGTTGCTTTGACTTGGCCTTCAGGCAAGCTTTATTTATTAAAATACAAATAAAATATCACTACACATTTCTGCTGTCATTTTTTTCACAAGCCAGAGTATGTTGGGTGTTTTCTAATCATTGCTACTAAAAATAGAGTAAGCTCATATTCAACAGGGAGTTAGACATGGCATGTTAAATAGATGTTTCTATTAACTGCACAGTAAAATGGAGAGTTAATAATACAATGTGTGGACTTTCAATAGTGATATTAACATATACACACTAATTTAAAACAACCCCTAGTATGTCATTATGACCTAAAAGTAGGCAATATTTGAGCTTAAATATAACTATTGAAATGGCTTCAAGGGAAACCTCTGCAGAGACTTTGGTGTCTTTGATTTAAATCTAAAATAATGAAAGCCAAGTGCCTTACAAACAGAGCCTGAAGATGAAATTACATGTATTATGTTTTAAATGATATCTGCTGTACATCTTACCAAATTATTGTACTTTGATTTAGCACCATTCTTAGTGGCATGGAACTTAATAAAATATATTGGAAACACTTTTTTTTAAAAGGTTACTTTGTGAGTTGGTCTATTGACCCAAGTTTCTGGTCAATGGAAAGGACACTCCTAAAATAGTTCACACCATTGACTCCACAAGTAATAAAGCAAAGAATTTTACCTTTATTCATGTTTAACCCACTCTGCCTTTTAGTGCAAGTATCTCCCAAGCTCATCTGCTAGGTGTCTTCAGAGCTCTAAAAGTAATAAACATATAATGAGTTCATCTGTTGGATAACTAAATTCTTTGCCATGGAAATATCAGTGTCCTTTGGGAGGGTTAGTGTTTTTCTTTTTTTATATGGTATATTTATGGTATTTTTTAAAAATGGTATATGGCCTCAATTTAGACTCTGAGTTATCCTCGCAACATTAAAGTTTTATTGGAATGAGTATAAGACAAAACTCAAAGTCCTGTGAAAGCAATCTTGGTTTAGATTCCATGTGTTTAATAATAGAATTTTTCTGCACAAATTTTTGAAGTATTGATAACTCTTATTCAGAGGTTCCTTCCTACTTATTACAAAAAAATGTGGATTACAGTAGGACTGTAGATAGAACAGCCCTTGGAAGATATTCAGTAGGATCATTATTTTCTCATACCCTGATTTGTATAAAAAAGTAATATCAGTATCTGACAGAGAGCATAATACAAACTGTAAGTAATATTATTATGAAAAAATGATGGGCCAATATAAAACCTGGGTTTCCATAATCTAAAGTCCACAGTCAACTTCTTCAGATGAAAAGGCTATGTCCTCTCTTGAGACTGAGTGTGCTTTGAATTTTGCAGAACATAAAACATATACCGTGTTGTTTATGTTTGTAATAAACAATTTTGAATTAATGGGAACAAGATGAGAAGAAATGTATTTTTAAATATCAAAAAAAGTTCAAAACAATTGAAATACTTGAAATGAACTAATATCACAGTCAAAAAAAGAAACATCCTATTGTCATGTTTCCTTTCTTGTACTGGAATTTTCCATGCAAGTAGCGTGGGCACAGAGAGGATGACAGGTATCTCCATCATAGAAAATACTGGGAGAGACTGTCCTGTTCTTGAGAAAGAAAGGAAATTGATTCTATTCACATGTCACAGTGTGTGCTTAAACTATTCCCATAGCACAATTCAACAAAATAGCATTTCTTTTATGTTTTTGTTTTTTCTTTCTTTAGTTATAAACTGATTGGCCTGGTAGCTTAGACTTCTTATTAACTCTTATAACTTATATTAGCTCATTATTATAGTCTATGTTAGCCATGTGGCTCAGTACCTTTTTCCGCAAAACAGTCAGATCTTGCTTGCGCTGTGTCTGGACATGACTACAAACTGCACTTCCCTCTTCCCATAATTCTCATTGTCCCACTTGTACTTCCTGCCTGGTCAACCCACCTATATTTCCTGCCTGGGTACTGGCCAATTAGCACTTTATTAAAAATAATAAAAGTGACAAGATAAAAGACAATTGTTCCAAATCATGCCCCCCTCCCCTAATTTTTAAACAAAAACTCTGAATTGAATTTTCGTTTAGATTTTCTACTGACCATTATCCATAAAAACTTGTAACCAACATTCTAAACAAAGGCAAACATTCATATTCCATTTTTTTTTAAGGAAAGTGGGTGTATTTTTTTTACTTTCTGCTGATTGGGGATGCTGATAATCTTTTGGGGACCTAAAAAAATTTTGAATTATGATCAAGTCCTGACATGAGTATCCTTTGAGGCTTGATCATCTCAGGCAGCAGTCGTGAATCTGTTCTGGATGTAGAACTGAGACATCTGGGCCATCCACTCCTATCAGAGATAACTCAGGGGTCTTGCTTGATGAAACTTGATTTTTTTTTAACCCCAGAATGAATCTACAGTCTCTTATTTCCTGTTGAAACAAAAACAACACCTATTCTCCAAAGTAATATAGCTTTGACTTCAATTTTGAAGTCAAGGTATTTTCAAAATACCTATCTTGGATTAATTCAGCAGCATTTATAAACAAATATCTCTTAGCAGCTTTTGTTCCTTCTTCAGCATTCAAACAATTCAAAGAGAACATAATAACATCCAGTATCCAGATTCTCTGTGTGTTTTTAATTTCTGGCTTTTTGAAACAAGGTTTCTCTATATATCTTTGTCCTGGAACTCACTCTGTAGACCAGGCTGTTCTTGAACTCACAGAGATCTACCTGCTTCTGCCTCCCAAGTGCTGGGATTAAAGGTGTGTGCCACCATTCAAACTACTCTGTTTTATTCTTTTTACTTTTAAAGACCTTATGCTTTATTCCCCCAAGCCTACATATATGTTTAAACACACAGTAAATCATTTAGAGGTATTTTTTATCTTTGAATCTATCTTTACTGTATATCTCCTTCTTTTTCTGACCACATGAGTCTTTAACTTGCTAAGCAATATGGCTAAGGTTAAAGCCGTGGCTTTGATTGCTGGATTCAGCATTTCTAATGGTTAGGAAATAAATGTTAAAACAAAGAAAAGTGGAAAAGAAGTAAAGATTTAGCAAACAAAATTGGAGTACTTTTTAAGGATTACATGTATTTGTATCTTCTTTTAAAGAGAATTTTTATATTTTATAATTTTTCATAAATTTTATAAACATTTTATATTTAGCATAATTTCTTTATTGAATCTTTGGAAATTTCACATTATGCATCCTAATTTTGACCACCTTGAAGTCTCTTCATATCCTCCTCTACCACCCACAGTTGCACCCAAAATGAAAATCTTAAAAAAATAAAGTCAAACCAAATAAAAAACTTAAAGAAAATCAAAAATGAAACAAAAACCTTCTTTCACTCCAATCCTCAATCTTTTCTGCCTCTCCATTACCTCTTCATTCATCCTAGTGACATTGGGCACGATGGTATGTCACACAATTTACTCTTTAGACCTATCACCTTCACTTGCAAGTGTTCATTGCAATGAGTCACTAGTCTGGTTCAAGGCCTCTGGTTTCTGGTACATCACTGTCTTTTTGACCTCACTGAAATACCTCTGGGATATTCCAAAGCCACTCTGAGTCATGAAGATCCTACATTTATTGTTTCATAGGACCAGTCCCTTCAGGAGCACCAGCAGATCCTACATGTATTTTAAGCATTACACCATTCCTTAATTTTTATGAAAGTCTAAAATCCTTCATACTATCACTTTTTGAAATACCCCTCTCTCTCTCTCTCTCTCTCTCTCTCTCTCTCTCTCTGTGTGTGTGTTTCTTTGTGTGTTAGTGTGTGTGTGCAATTTTATTACAAGGTTACTTCAAACTTGGTTTTCCTACTCTGTGCATAACATACTTAGCCAACAGTTGTATTGATTCATATTTATAGAGGTCTGTATTTTATATTATGATCTTTAAATACATCGCAAAGATGATTTAAATCTTTGAAATGTAATGATTTCATGATGAGTGAAGTTAGGACAAATCTGAGTGGAATATGCACTTTATACTTTTGTCAGTTAATTATTTCTATCGTGAGAAGTCAGTGTCCATCCAGAGGTTACAAACAAAAATATGATTAAAAAAATC
Source organism: Ondatra zibethicus (assembly GCA_004026605.1). Lineage (NCBI taxonomy): Eukaryota > Metazoa > Chordata > Mammalia > Rodentia > Cricetidae > Ondatra > Ondatra zibethicus. The sequence goes on from PVIU01017950.1 coordinate 21,293, forward strand.
TGCAAAAGCATGTAGACATGACTGTTTTAAGTCCTATCTAAGTTTTTTTTTATTCAGAAAGAATATTCTCTAACAACTATTAGAAGTAAGGAATTATTTATTAACAATATCAAGGAAAAGTTGTGCATACAAAGACATTTGAAATGACAGAAAACTTAACAGATATTTTGACATCAATTAAATGAAAATTCTTAAGAACGGAAAGAAAATTGGATAATATTTGTGTGAACACATTTTGTAAGAACAGAATTTCTAGAATTATAAATGTTTTAGAAAGATAAATATTATGTTATTATTATATTTAAGGGTTAAAATGGTTTAAAATGGTGGAAAGAGGTCCAAGTGGTTGGTTAAAGGCCACCACAAGTAAAGAAAAAGACTTGGTCAGTGATTCTCATCAACTCAGAGCATGAAATCCAATATGGACAAGTTCAACAGAAATACCTGGGTTAAATCCCAGAATCTGACAGTGCCCCAATACCTCCATGTTCTAAGCGCAGGACAATGATTTTCTCTTAAAGTAAAAAGGGGATAGGCGGACTGATAGAAATGGACAGGAAAGGTACTTCTTTATGCTGAGAACAGTCATCACAATAGGGATCTGGAACATGAGAATACAAAATACAGTTGGAAGAACTGGCTTACTCATGCATGAGCTCTGTCATTTCAAGTGGGATGTCATTGGATTGGCAGAAACACTTTTACACAGGAACACAAGAGCTTGATGTAAAAAGATGCAAGATTATAAGCTCAGGTGGAGAGGGAAAGCACACAGCAGGTATAGCTTTAGTATGTGCTAGGAGGCCACTTGTTTGTTTCCCAGCTGCCCAGCATCTCAGACCCGAAATAATAACACAGAAACCATACTATTTGCAATAATGTTTTGCCAATAGCTTAAGTGTATTTCTGGCTAACTCATATTTTACATTAACCCATCTTCATTAATCTGTGTATTGCCATGAGACTGTGGCTTACCAGGTAAAATTCTGCCACCTGTCTCTGGTGGGGCTACATGACTTTTTTCTGAATCTGCCTCTGTCTCCCAGCATTCAGTTTAGTTTTCCCTGCCTAGCTAAGCTCTGCCTTGCTAAAGGCCAAAGCAGTTTCTTTATTCATTATCCAAAAAAGCAACATATACACAGAAGTACCTCCCACACCATTTCTCCTTTTCTGTTTAAATAAAAAAGGAAGGTTTCAAATTTAGCATAGTAAAATTGCATATAACAAAACAGGTATCAAGCAAGAATTACAGTTACAGTATTTACATCTACTTTATCTTTTATCATAACTAAGGAAAACTGTAACTATGTATTCTTCAACTTCATCAAAGACTCCAGAAGGATATAATATTACCTAAGTAAACAAGAAGTACATTATAATCAACTTGCAAAACTCTACACTTGACAGAGACATCTCATTGCCCAGACAGTCACCAAAAGTTCTTCTGTATAGTTGAAGCCTCTGTCTTTAGCCTACAGTCCCATAATATCTAGCAAATTTTTCCATGAAGCAGAAAATTTCAAAGACAGTTCCACTTATGTTGGCAGTTTGTCAATCACAATTTTCTGTGTCCTGCAAAATATCTGGCAGACTCTTTCATGAAATAGGAACCCCAAAGGATAGTCTCACCTTTAGGCAAGTTTAGCAGTCATTTCTCTGTGGCTCCGGCATGTTCAGTTCATCAAGCAGTCCAGCCAAGTGGAGTTTCTTGCCCAAATGGCTAGCAAACTCCATAACGTGCCACTTTGATGCCCATCATCCTCTTGACATAATTGGTACTTCCAAGAGCAGATGTTCTCATTGTCACGAAAAGTCCTAAGTTCTTAAATATTTTAAATACCATATTCTGTAGTCTTTGAAAGGTTTGAAGAATGCCTATCTATCTGAAATACATCTCTGTACATCAAGAAAATCTAACTAACATGACTACAAGTTTGACTATTATAGATGATTATCTATTAATCTATATTTCTTAATTATATATTATACTTCTAAATGATCTACACAGACAATACCCCAGTCAAGAGCAGAAATACACTAATAACAACATTGATTGACCTTATATTTGTATCAATAGATCAAGATTCATACCAATGCAAATCTTTATATCATATCCCCCTTTAAATGTAAATAAACACTAATAAACAATATTTGGGAATATGGGCATAATTCTCTCCAAACTGCTTCCAATTTTTGTGGGGTGGAGTATATTCTTCTGGGGGCTTTTCACAGAGATCTTTGAGGTGGTTTTGGCCCATCAAACCACATTAGTCTGGCAAGATTCCATAGATTCTCATCCTCTGTGGATACAAAAGCAGAACTTCTTTTCTAAAGCAACAAATCCTTAGACCCAAATTTTAAAGTCAAGATATATTTAGACTATATATGTTGGTTTAGTTTAGCAGTCTGTCCAATGAAATGTCTCTCTGTACTTAGCTCCTTAACAGTAAAAAAATTAAAAAAATAATATACAGAATCCAGACTCTCTGTGTATATTCCAGTTTTACATGGCTTATTTCTTTTTACTCTATTACTTTTTAATATTTATTTTATTATCTTTATTCCTTTAATCTATGACTGTCTGTACTCTCTCTCTTTAAAAACTTTGTTTTATTTATTTTATCAAACCATTTATTTCCTTTTATAACTCTCTATAATATTTTTTGTTTCTCTCCCAAGCCTATGTACATTTATCCAACACTGTTACCCATTTTGAGGTCTTTTCCATATGAATTTGTCTTTATTGTGTATCTGTAATCCTTTACTGATGAGGACTTCTTCTTAAAATACTAAGTGCTTCTTGAAAACCTAAGTGGTGGCATTGCTAGGGCAAATACAGCTCTTTCTGCTTTCTCTGCCCAGTCCAACATGGTGGAAGTCTGTTCACTACCTCTGAGATTGCTGGGTGGGAGCATTCTCACCATCTCAAATCTAATAACCAGTTGTTCCATGTTGCCCCCAAGTAACTTGCAGCATGTTGCCCAGAAACTCCATTTAAATGCTTAGCCTCCTGAAAGAATCAGGGTTTGTGCTGGCAGCATGGCCCAGATAGTCACAGTTTCAAAATTGTGCCACTTTTATTCTGCTACCACTGAATAAGAAAAACCTCTTTTAAAGAAGCTGCAGCACACTGCCAGCAAGTAGATCCCATGTGAAAAAAAATATGTGGGTAAATTTTGCTTTTTAGAGTGTGGAATTCCTTTCCAAGCCCTTTAAGGTTTTATGTGGATTTAGATAATACATGTTTGAGTGCCAATTTGTAGTGACCAGTTTGGCCAAAAAAATGTATGTTCAGGTACAGACCTGTAAATGACCAAAATATATCAACCAGATTCCAGACACATACAGTAACTATTATACAGGTATATGTATCAAAGTGGAAGCAGAAGAGGATGTCATCAACAGTTTCTACCCAGATCTACACAATGAGGTCAGAATGGCACATAAGAATGTCATACTATTCATTACAGGTGACTTTAGTGCAGGATTAGGATCAGAGAAAGGATGAACTATAGTGTCATGGGAACATATGGATTCAGACAAAGGAATGAGTTGTAAGTTGTCTTCTTTACAACTCTGAAACCTTGATAATAAAAGGTTTGTTACAACAGCAGGAGAATATGTTTGAGATGGCATGTCTCAAGAAGATTCTAGGTATCATATTAAGAGATAGATTGCTCAATGATGACATTAAGAAATCTCTCCATCTATAGAAGGACATAAACTATAGGATACAGAAACAGTACTTGAGATACTTCTGCCATTCCTGGAGATAACACTGCTTGAAGGACTGCATTGGATAAGGCGAAGAGGAAGGCCCTAAAAATGCTGTATAGGTACGAGAAAGGAAGACTTTGGAATCATATATATGATAACAACACAAGCATCAAGAATTGGACAGGATATGACCAACTGTAATATTGCCATAAACGGGCTGCCCATGCATGCTTAAGCATTGCTGGACCATAAATGATGATAATGGTGATGATGATGATATTGTTATTACCTTTAAGAGTTAAACTGATTTATCAGAGAATTTTGGACTACTGTCAGATCTGGGGTTGTTTGTGTTTTCTCATCAGCCTTATTTTTGGATAACTCTTACTCTTAATTGTGTCTCTTTGTGATTAGGTCTAAATTCAGAGAGTGTGGATTTAAAACTTTCTAAAATATCCTACTGATTAATTAATGAAAACTTCACTTCTGGAACAGGTCTCCAGTATTTATAGTTTAAGAATACTAAAATGACACAAATCAGAATAATTTGAATGGCTACAGTCATATTTTCCCCATATTTTATTTATAGTCATTTTGCATCTCCTAAGTGACCAAAACTACTACCAAACTTTCATTTAGCAAGCAGAAAAGGCAGTAATTGCAATACCTCATAATTTTCTCCATGTTTTCTACTTACTATAAATAATGCAGTGAGCAAGCTAATACATAATAGCCAGTCTTGAAAGAATGCAAGGAAGAAACTGTTACAAGTGAGAAAAGATTTACTGTCAGCATCAATTGTAAATGAAACAGTTAATCACAGGTTTAAAAACAGAGATGGACTGTAAGAATAAACTCTATGGGCAAGATGAAGCTTGGTTGACCAAGTGATGGCTTTGCACACACAAATCCCTAGACTTGACTGACTCATACCCACAAATAAAAGGGGCATGGTCACAGATGTTTTCAATCCCAGATATTAGAAAGAAGAGGCAGAGGATTAAAATTTCAAGATTGTCTTCATTTACAAAACAAGTGCAAGGCTAGCATTAACTATTTGAAGGGGGGTTCAAAAATATAATCGCTGGATTTCTCCTCTACAGACTCTTAAAAATAGGAAACAAACCAATAAGAGTTTGCTTACTTCAACATGAGAAGGGTTCTACAGCCTTGGTGGCTTATATAAGCAAAGCTTACCTTAGGTAGTGGTATGGAGACTTGTGGTGGGAGTGGTGGAAAATCATCTATAGTTTCACTGAAACATTCCCTCACGTGTTTTCTCTTTATAGTGTATTATTTGCTATTTAGAAGTAACTAGAATACATGATCTGTGACACAAATAAGCTTAGTAATATGGTAGCCCTCAAAGAAACGACCTCATGAGATGGTAGCCCTCAAAAAAAAAAAGAAATAGACACCCTACAGTGCCTAACCCATATACCTTAGTTAGTTTATTGTCTCTGGATCAGCAATGGAATACTATCCTGGACTTAAAGGATGCCTTTTTTCAGTCTGCCTTTGGCCCCCCAAAAGCCAAACATACTTTACCTTTGAACAGCATGACCCAGAGATTGAGGTCAACAGTCAGCTGACCTGCACCAAATTACCACAAGGATTCAAAAATTCTCCCACCATCTGATGTCCATTTCTTGCAGCAGGTTGATGACCTTCTGTTTGCAGTCAGAGATGGGGAGATCTGCTTAACTGGGAATGAACTGCTACTGTGATAACTGGAGGACATAGGGTGCCATGCCTCAGTCAAGAAAGTCCAAACCTGCAAGCAGCAGGTAATGTACTTGGGGTCCATTCTGAAGAGAGGACAGTGGTGGCTCTTAGATACATGAAAAGAGCTGGTGCTTAAGATCACAACCCCCACCATAGCTAGAAAAGTGAAAGTTCCTAGGTTTGGTGAATTCCAGCTTTGATGAACTGGTGAAACCCTGATATAAGACCACCAAGGAAGGACAAGACATTTTATTGAAAGAATGCCATCAGCAAGCTTTTGGCAAAGTCAAACAAAGCCTTCTCTTGGCCCTAGTGGTGAACCTGCCAGATTCGACTAAGCCTTTTAAGTTATTTGTGGATGAGCACAAAGAAAATCTAAGAGTGTCCTGATCCAGAACTTGGGTCCAGTAATGACCAATATCATTTCTGTCCAAGAAATTAGAGCCCATGGCAGCTGGATGGCCTCCCTGTTTCCACAAAATAGCTGCTGCGGCCTAGTGAGTAAAGGATGCTGAGAAATTGACTTTGAGACAAAAATCTCACCATAATTGCCCCTCATGCTTTAAAAGGTGTTAATAAGTAGCCACTGACAGATGGCTGAGCAGTCTAGAATGATCCACTATCAGACTCTGTTACACAACTCTGCCAGAATGTTTCAAGTGGTCACAACAGTGAATGCAGCCACCTTACTATCTGACCCAGACCTGGAGGTGCCCTTGTATGACTGCTCCAGAATCTTGGAGCAGGTACACAATTTATGACCTGATTTGAGGGACAGTCCTATAGAACTCCTATGTGTAGGCTACCTGGTATACTGACAGGAGCAGCTTTGTACAGGATGAACAGTGATCATCAAGCCACCATCTTGGAGGAATTAGTGTGGGCTGAACCAATGCCTACTGTCACCTTCGCTCAAAGTGCAGAATTTATGGCCTAAACAAAGGCCCTAGAACTGGTACAAGGACAGAAATGTTAATATTTACACTAATAGCTGCTATGCATTTGCTACCACCCATGTACATGGGACAATGTATCAAGAGAGGGGATCATTGTTTGCAAATAGAAAGACTACCAAAAATATAATAAATTTTGTTCATTCTCAAAATCCTATGGAAACCCAAGAAAGTGGCCATCATACATTTTCCAGAGTGTCAGAAGGAGCATGGGCCTATTCCCAGGTTTAACAAATTTGGCAGATTTAGTGCTCCCAGGAGGTAGCACTAAAGACCAGCCTGATCATGGCTTCAATCCTGGTAGATCAAGATACTCTGCATTACCTGAAGCTCCCAAACATACCTGAGAGGACCTGGCCTGAATAAAGTCCCCACATATACCGGTACAGTGCCTTGGAAGGATGGTGGCAGTTAGCAGACGACAAAATTATTCTACCTGACCATCTGGGGCAAAAACTGTTCCAAAACAGCTTGCTTCTCTTACATGGGGATCTTCAGAATGCAGAACCTATTGAGGCACTCTGGAGTTAAAAATCAGAGATGGGCAGCAGAAAATTACAGACATAGTCTTAAATGTAAGGCCTGTCAATTAACACATGCCATTGCTAATCCTAAAAATCCTAGGACCCAACTCATGGAAGAAGCCTGGTGCAAATTATGAGGTACATTTTACTGAAATTAAACATAGAAAATATGGATATAAATATTTGCTATGGTTTATAGACACCTTCTCAGGCTGATCAGATGTATTCCTCACCAAATGTGAAATACTGCAGATGTTGGTGAAGAAACTCCTTGAAGACATTCTGCCTAGGTATGGATTTCCTACTATGACAGGATCAGACAATGGACTGACTTTTATGTTCCAGGAGTGTTAGAGTTTAGCCACTGTCCTAGGGAATGATTGGAAATTACATTGTGCTTTTAGACCCCAGAATTCAGGACAGGTAGAATGCATGACCAGACCTCTAAAAGAGACCCTTACAAAATTAGTACTAGAGGCTGGCATGGACTGGGTGATCCTCCTCCCCATTGCCTTGTTCAGGGTTAGAAATCCCCCCTACCAAATGGGACTGACACCCTTTGAGATTATGTTTGGTGCTCCGTTGCTATTATTCCCAGGCAGCAGAATGACCTCCTGGTGGAGTTGAATGTGCAGTGCAATGGACACATAAGCATGTATGAACAAAGCTTAGGGCCCTTTATGAATCTGGTGTGCCTCCCAAACCCTACTTATTCGAACCAGGAAACTGGGTCTATGTTGGAAGACATCACCAAGGAACGCTAGAAAACAGGTGGAAGGGATTCTTTGTCATCCTGTTGACTACACCCACCACCATTAAGGTTGACAGCATAGTCACCTGGATCCCCCATGAGAGGCCTGCAGATCCCTTCAACTTTAGGGAAGACTACAGAGGAGAAGGATGGGAGGTTTCCAAAAACTTAAGCAATCTGTTCAAACTCTGGGCTGGACAAATTTCCAAGCAGCAACAATCTTGATGGCAACTAGTAAGTGATAGGAGAGAAGTTATTGTCTAAGGTGGCCCCATTTGGAACTTGGTTCCCTAATATCACTATGTATCTCTGCCAGTTCTGTTTCTCTTATGATTCAAATATGATTCATAGTCCCCATTTACCCTACTATTCTGTAGATTTGCAGATCAGAGAACCATATTTCTATGTGTATCTAAAACAGGCTGCTGATAGGGCCTGAAATACCACCTATATTGTGGGGGAGCAAATGACTACTTGTGCACCAGCTGGTTGTGTGTGTCTACCTGAAACTTATAGGGGAACCCTCCCCTTAAGACATATTTTATTTCCCTCTAAGGTCTTACCCTTTCAACATGTACTAAAAAGCAGGAATTTCTTGTGTACTGCTCCCAGGAGCACTAATGTAACCTCGTGAATATTACCTTTCCTTCTTCAGGATGAAAGAATGAAGTCAACTGGATACCAGAGGATACACTTGAGGAATTACACATTACAATGAAGGTCATATTTTTGGAAGGACACCAGACCCAGGGTGTTGTGCTCAAGTTGAGACCCTGCCAGAGAGACCTCCAGAATCCAATCAAGTCAAGAAATTAAAAGCAAGGTTTATTCTTTCTAGCTAGCTGGGAGTTTCCCATTACATGCAATGCAGTGCCATAGGGAAAGCTCCTATTCCTCATTTGGGGTTGACATATAGGCAAAAACCACGTGCCAGGTTTACTCAGGGTCAAGGGTTTTGGTTTTGCTGAGTTCAGGGTATAGACTCCTTCTGCATACCCTCTTCCTCCTTTAAGCAGCTACTTCTACTTCTGTGCATTGCTCCCCTGCCCTCCCCCCCGAAGAGTTACTCCTGCTTCTGTCTAGACCACAAAGCTGGGTGTTGACAGGTGGCTAGCTGTTAGAAACATTTCACGGTTTATACTTTTGAGGTTCCTGTTTTCAACTAGCTTTTGATATTGCAAAGTAACTTAAACCCAGTGTCTTAACCAGCTCCTGATCAAGCAAAATTTCTAAAAATTTTCCATGTCCTTACAAGCGCTTTATTCACCATAAGACTCTAATGGAATGCCTCAGCTTATGGCAGTAGGTTCTGACAAAGTGACTAAGTCTAGGTTCAAGAACAAACCCAGATCTGTGCCTACCCCCAAGCTCACATTGCCCCAGATCCAAACCTCTACCCCAAACACAGGACCATCTAAAATGTACGCACTCCTTGGTTTGGTGCAGAAATCATTCTTGGTCTTGAACTTTACTGAGCCACACTTCACCTCTTGTTGACTGGCTTTGCTATGACACTGCAGCCCCTCATTATGAAGGCATTACTGTTATGGAAAATTATACCTTGGTGACTGAGCATAAAGAGAGCTGCTGGCAGTCTAAGGCCAGCCTGAACTTTAAGGAAATAATGGGCCAAGGGCTCTGTATAGGTGCAAATACCGAGACAGCAATGGGCATTATGTACAGACCCTAACCTTTCCAACCTCCCTTTATTTAAAAATAAAGATATTTAAATACTCACAATCAAACTTGGTGGGCATGCTCCTTTGGATTGACACCATGCGTGTACACTGAAGTCCTTAATAACAGCAAGGGATTCTATATTTTGATATACTTAGTCCCAAGGCTAATCTATCATGCTGATGAGTAACTACTTAACAAACTAGAAGCCCCTGCCTTTGGGGCATGGTGGCTGCTCTCACCATAAGTATTTTTTTGCAGAGCCAACTTAGGTGGTTTGGGATCTGGGACAGTTTCCCTAATTACCCCAAAACAACATTATTCTTGCCTATGTGCTGCAATAGATATTCACACAGAGCAGATGTAGGATTCAGTCTCTCACCTGCAGGAATCCCTAACATTATTGGCAGAGGTTGTTTTACAGAATAGGAAAGAACTGGTCCTATTTTTTCTCCACCAAGGGGGGCTCTGCATTACGTTAAGGGAAGAATGTTGCGTCTATATAGATCATTCTGGAATGATAAAAAACAAACAAAATCCATACCCCTTCATGGAAAAAAATACCTAAAGTGATTGGGAATAAAAGGGACATAGCTAAACATAATAAAGGCAGTTTACAGCAAGCCCATAGTCAATATCAACTTAAATGGAGCTAAACTCAAAGCAATTCCACTAAAATTTGGAGCAAGAAAATGATGTCCACTCCCTCTATCTCTGTTGAGTATAGAGCTTGAAGTCTTAGCAAAAAAAAAATTAGACAACTGATGAAGATCAAGGGGATACACATTGGAAAGGAAGAAGTCAAGGTATCTTTATTGGCAGATGTTATGACAGTAAGCAGAAGTGAAACAAAATATTCCAGGAGAGAACTCTCATAGCTAATAAACACTTTCAGCAAAGTGGCTAGATATAAGATTCACTCACAAAAATCATTACACCATATATATATATATATATATATATATATATATATGAATGACAGACTAAGAAAGAAATCAGAAAAACAACTTATCACAACAGCCTCAAATAATATAAAAAAAATCTTAGGGTAACTCTAACCAAACCAATAAAAGACTTGCATTATAAAAATTTCAAGTCACCGAAAAAGAAATTGAAGAATATATAATAAGATTGAAAGATCTCCCATGTACCTAGATCAGTCAGTAAAATTTATAAAGCAGAAATTGCTATCATAAACAAAGAAATCAATAGATTTAATTTAATCATCATCAAAGTTCCAACAATTCCTTTCAAATTTTGAAGGATTATTTTCAGCTTCCTATGAAAACATGCACGCACACACACACACACACACACACACACACACACATACACACAAACACACACACACACCATGATAGATATCCTAAATATTAAAAGATCTGCTAGAGTTATCACCATCTCCAATCAAAAATTGTACCAAACAACTATAATAAAAAACAAACAACATGTTATTCACAGAAAAACAGACACATTGATCAGTACAATTGAGTTGAAAATGCAGTCATAAATCCATACACTTATGGGCACCTGATTTTGACAGGGAACACAGAAATACACACTGAAAAAACATAACTTTTTCACCAAATAGTGCTGGTCCACCTGGATGTCTGAATGTAGAAGAGTAAAAATAGATCCTTAAGTATTACCCTGCATAAGACCTAACTCCAAATGAAACAAGACCTCAACATAAAACTAGATATACTAATTTGATAGAAGATCAAGTGAGTAATAGCCTTGAACTTATTGGCACAAGGTAAGTCTTTCTGAACAGAACAACATTGGCAAAGGCACTAAGATCACCTTTACTTCACATCTTTATCAGAATATGCTAAGATCAATACAAGTTACAGCATACTCTGCTAAAGGTGTGAAGTAAAGGAGACGAACATCTATGGTAATATTTTTTTGTTTCTGACAAATAAAGCTTGCCTAGAGATCAGAGGGTGCAGCTAGCTACTAGTTAAACATAGAATCCAGGCAGTGGTGGCACACCCCTTTCATCCCAGCACTCAGAAGGATGCTCCCAGCACTTGGGAGGATAAAGCATCTGGAGTTCAAGGCGACCCTGGGATACATGAGATTGAGTCAGTCTCAAAGAGAAAGACAGTCAGGTGGTGTAGGTTCATGCCTTTTATCCCAGTACCAGGGACATGGAGACGGGAATAAAAGGTGAGTGGAGACAGCATCTAGGTACATGCAGTATGAGAATTCATAGAGACAGGATCTTGTGCAATTTGGTTTGGTTTAAGAAGTCTTTCCAGTGGCTGTGGCACTGTTTCTTTGATCTTTCAGCTTTCACCCTTCATATCTGACTGTAGATTTCTATTAATAAGATTATTTAGGATTGTACTACACTCATTCATTGCTGCAGATAGTGGAAACTTTTACAGTCAGTATGAAAACTATTGTGGTGGTTCCTCCAAAAATTGGGACTTGATCTACCTTAAAATCTACCTATACTACTCTTGATTATTTACCTAAAGAATTCTTCCTTCTACCACAATGACATGCTCAGTCGTGTTTATTGCTGCTCAATTCATAGTAGCCAGAAAATTGAAATAACCTAGATGTTTCTCAACGTAAGAATAGATAAAGAAAATGTACATTTACACAATGGTGTTATTGCTCTGCCATTTAAAACAAGATGAAATGAAATTTTCAGGTAAATGAAGGGAACTAGAAAAAAATCATCCAGAATGTCATTTCTTGGCTACAGAAAGATAAATATGGTGTGCACTAACTTATATGTGGATATTAGCTGTTTAGTCAAATGATAACCAATCCCTAAAATCACAGAAAGAAGGTTAAGAATAAGTGACTAGAAGGTAAAGATCTATTTTGTTTGTAAAGAGAAAAAGAATACATAGTGGTGGATAGATGTAGGAGACTGGAACAGGATTAAGTTGGGAAGACAAAAAGACAGGAGTTAATGGGGGAAATATTGGGAGAGACAGCTATAATTCAGAGTCATTTGAGGGGTAGTTTGGAAATCTAACATAACAGAAACTTCCTAAAATATACACATATGTGATGGATATACAAACAAAGTCACCTAATAATGGGAGAGATAGATACCCAACTGGCTATCTCTTGTTAACAAACAGAACTTCCAGTAACAGGATTGAAACATATCTAACTGAACTCTTTGTCAAAGTGATACTATGGGAAGCCCCCAAATATTCAGACTGTTTCCAAGGCAAATGATTTTTCTACACAAAATGACATCATGGCTCCAGTGTTGAAGAAAACACCTATGTATCTCATTAAACGTGGAGAAATCTAGCTGGTGCCTACATAGAACTTTTTCCACTGTAGTCTAGTGTCTTTTATATAACATGTTATACTGTGAAAAGAGGAACATAAACACCAAGTCAGCCACAAATCCTTTACCTACAACAGTGTCCTGTCTGCAATATATGTTAGGGCAATGATGGCACAAATCTTGTGGGGATAATCAACCAATAACTGATTTGACTTAAGACCCACTCTATGAGATAGAACCAGAACACAACACGGTTTGTGTTACCCAAAAACAGACACTCAATGTCCCAGGGACTATGGTAAAATTAATACTACAAATCTAAAAAAGAGAAAAAAGAAAAAACAAAACAAAAAGTAGTGATATTTTGCTATACTCATAGATCATTGCCTTATTCAGCTATTATCATAGAAGGTTTCTACTACTGCATGTGTAAATAAAAACAAAGACTCACAGCCATACCTTAATCTGAAAGTGAAGGACCTTAGAACACTCAGTCCTAAATGGGGTATCAAATCCCTCACCTCAGAGCTCAGGGAACCCATGGAAGTGGGTGGAAAAAAGGGTATAAGAATGAAAAGAGATGAAGAACATCAAGAAAACATGGCCCTCTGAGTTAACATGATTAAAACACATATAAGTATATCATGTATACTCCCTATATGGGTTTATACTAAGGCCTCTGCATATATATTATCATTTCCAGTTTCGTGTTCTTATGGGATTCCTTGAATGTTCAATCTAGTGGGTGTCTGATTTTTGTGCCTTCCCTTGGACTATTTTCCTTCTCTTGATTTTTATTGTCCAACTTTTATGCTATAGGTTTTTCATTATTCTATTATATTTTCTATTTTTTATACCATAGGAGCCTGTCCTTTTCTAATGAAAGACAGAAAGGGAATGAATCTGGGTAGGAGGGGAGGAGGAGAGGAACTTTGAGTGCTAGAATGAGGGGAAACCGTAATCAGGATATGTTATTTAAGGAAAGGATTATATTTATTTTCAAAAAATGGAAAAAGAAGCATAAAAGTTCTACTTAATTGTCAATAGACTCATCATAATTAATATATGTAACATGAAGGGCCTGGTTTGTTGGGGTTTCTGTCTTGCCTGGTTCCCACAGATGTTAGGTCCCAAGGAATCACACAAAGAGTCTACATTAGATTATAAACTGATTGGCCCATTAGCTCAGGCTTCTTATTAGCTCTTATAATGTACATAGCCCATTATTCTTATCTATGTTAGCTACATGGCTCAGTACCTTTCTCAGTGGGGCAAGTCACATCCTGCTTCTTCGGTGGTCCAGGCAGGAATGCCAAGGGAGCTTCCTGCTTCCCAGAATTCTCCTATTCTCTTTGTTCCACCTCTACTTCCTGTCTGGTTGTCCCACCTATACATCCTGGCTAATAGCCAATCAGCGTTTATTTAAATCATGATTGAAAGAATACAGACAACTCTCCTGCACCAAATGTATAAATGAAAGATCTGAAAAAATACAGACACATCCATTATTATGGTACATTTTAACTTCAAAGTTTTCTCAAAAACTGATGGAAATGTTTTACATCTTTCTATATTCATTGAATACCTAAATATCACTGAATTTCTTCACCAACTAAGAAAACTACTGAATTTACACAATTAGTGATAGTCATGATAAGTAAAAATAAACATTTGAGTTATACAACGTCTTAAACCTAAGAGGCATTATTTTGAGTCTCAGACAAACTGGGCAAATTCAAATTTCCACACATCTTATAATTCCACCGATGGATCATCTTCCAATAGGTAAACCTACATTGTTATAGAAACCCTCAATGACTATAAGGGCTTGAGGGTTAGTAAGGAGAAGGCAATCATGTGTCCCAAGGAGGAACTTTTTGGATGTGTTGAAAGTGTTCTGCTCTTGACTATGTTGATGAATGCACTAGTGTATCCAATTGCATACAGAATTCCCTGCATGAAAATTTAAAAGATTTTTAAAAAGCCAAAATATAGTAGATTGCAGAATAGATTTTGAGATAAACCTCTCCCCATTCACCCATATCTAATGGGTAATGGTTGCATTCATTAAATGTTTTGGATATTGAATAGTTTCCCTATTTATTTTATCCCAGTTATTTTTCCTTTTTTAATATGAAAATTTCTTTTTAATTTACATACCAACCCCACAACCTCTTCCCTCACCTTCTCCCACTTCCCTCATCTTCTTTCCTTCCCATTACCCATCCTCTACTCAGAGGGGGTAAGACCTTCTTTGGGGAGTCATCAAGGTCTGGTATAGCAACTTGAGACAGGACTAAGCCCTTCCCCCATGTCAAGACTGAGCATGGTATCCCACCATAGGAAATAGATTCTAAAAAATAGTTTATGCACCTGGGATAGGTTCTGGTGGCACTACCGTACACTTAACAGATGAAGCCAAATAACTGTCACCCGCATTCAGAGGGTCTAGTTTAGTCCCATGCAGGTTCCCCAGCTGGAAGTCCAGAGTCTATGAGTTCCCATTACCTCAGGTCAGCTGTCTCTATGGATTTTCCTATCATGATCTTGACCCTCCTTGCTCATATGATCCCTTCTTCCTCTTTTCAGCTGAACTCCATGAGTTCAGCCAAGTGTTTGAATGTGGGTCACTGAATCTGCTTTCATCAGTTACTAGATGTAGGTTCTATGATGACAATTAAGGTAGTCACCAATCTGATTACAGGGGAAGGGCATTTTAGACACCCTTTTCCATTATTGCTAGGAGTCTTAGCTGGAGTTATCCTTGTCAGTCTTTCATTTTGTCTATTCCACCCACCTAAGGGCTGCCCTATCAAAAGGCCAAGGCAGTCTCTTTATTTAACCAATGAGAGCAATAGAAATACTAAGGAACTCTTACATCAGAGAAGTGTTCCCCTTACTCCATATCCTCTCCACCATATGCTGTCTTAGGTATTCTGATACATGTAAGATGGTTTCTAAGAGTCTTTTTGATTTGGATTTCCCTGATGGATAAAGGTATTAATCAATTCCTTAAATGTCTTTTGGCCATTTTAGTTTCTTCTGTTGAGAATTTTCTGTTTAGATCTCTACCCATTTTTTAATAGGATTTTTTAGTATTTTGATGTATCATTTCTTATATTCTTATATATATATTGGAGATCAGACCTCTGTCAGATGTGATGTTGGTAAGATCTTTTCTCATTCTGTATGGTGCTGTTTTGTCTTATTGATCTTATCCTTTGTCTTACAGAAGCTTCTCAGTTTCAGGATGTCCCATTTATTGATTGTTGCTCTCAGAGTTTGTGCTACTGGTGTTATATTTAGGAAGTGGTTTCCTGTGCCAGTGCATTCAAGGCTACATCCCACTTTCTTTTCTATCAGTTTCAGTGTGCCTGGATTAATGTTGAAGTCTTTGATCTACTTGGACTTGAGTTTGTACACTGGTATAGATGTTCTATTTGCATTCTTCTACATGCCATTATCCAATTATGCTAGCCCCATTTATGGATGATACTTTCTTTTTTCCAATATATAAGTTTTCTTTGTCAAAAATCAAGTGTTCATAGGTGTGGGGATTAGTATCAGGCTTCGGTGTGGTTCCATTGATCCATGTGTCTGTTTTTATGCCAATACCAAGATGTTTCTATTACTGTAGCTCTATTTCAGAGCCTGAATGCTTGGGTGGTGATGCCTCTGGAAGCTATTTTATTGTAGAGGATTGTTTTGGTTATTCTGGGTTTTTTTTTGTTTTTTCATATGAAGTTGAGTATTGTTCTTTTAATGTTTATGAAGAATTGTGTGGGAATTGCACTGAATTTGTAGATTGCTTTGAATAAGATTGTCATTTTTACTGTTAGTCCTACCTATCCAGGAGATCTTTCCATTTTTCTTTTTTGAAGACTTAAAGTTCTTGTCATACAGGTTTTTCATTGTTTGGTTAAAGTTACCCCTAAATATTTTATGTTATTTGTGGCTATTTTAAAAGGTGATGTTTTTCTGATTTCTATTTTGTCCTGTTTATAATTGTATATATGAGAGTTACTCATTTTTTTGAGTTAATCTTGTATCTCTCCACAAACCTGAAGGTCTTTTTAGCTATAGGAGTTCTCTGGTAGAATTTTTGGGTTCACTTATGTATGCCATCATATCATGTGCAAATAGTGATACTTTGATTTCTTCCCTCATAATTTGTATCCCATTGAACTTTCATTTTCCATTGCTATAGCTAGAACTATAGCTATATTGAACAGACATGGAGAGAGCAGACAGCCTTGTCTTGTTCCTGATTTCAGTGGAATTGCTTTGAGTTTCTCTCCATTTAGTTTGGTGTTGGCTGTTGACTTGCTGTATGTTGCCCTTATTATGTTTAGGTATGTATATTTTATCCCTGATTTTCCAATACCTTTTGATAAGGAAGGGGTGTTGGATTTCATTGAAAGCTTTTTCAACATCTAATGAGGTTCTGAAAACCAGCATCTAGTATGAAGTTGATTTGATCATGGTGGATCATCTACTGATGTGTTCTTGATGTGTTTGCCAGTATTATATAGAGCATTTTTGCATCAATGTTCATTAGGAAAATTCATCTGTAATCCTCTTTCATAGTTGCATCTTTGTGTGGTTTATGTATTGGTAACCTCATAATAAGAGTTTGGAAATGTTCTTTCTGTGACTATTGCACTGAACAACTTGAGGAGTATTGGTATTAGCTGTTCTTTGAAATTCTGTTAGAATTCTGCACTGAAATAATATGACCCTGGGCCTTATTTGGTGGAAAGACTTTTGATGACTTTCTCTATGCTCTTGGGGGTCACAGGTCTTTTAAAATTATTTATTTGGTCTTGATTTAATTTTGGTATATGTTATCTATGGAGGAAACTGTCTAATTCTTTTAAATTTACCAGTCTTGTGGAATATATGTTTTGAAGTATGACCTAATAATTCTTTGGATTTACATTTTGTCTGTTTCTATGCCCCCTTTCATTTCTGATTTTGATAACTTGAATATTCTCTCTCTATCTTTTGGTTAGTTTGGATAAGGGTGTATCTATCTTGTTGATTTTCTCAAAGAACCAGCTCTGTTTTATTGATTCTTTGTATTGTTCTCTGTTTCTATTTTATTCTTTTCTGCTTTTAATTTGATAATTTCTTGTGTCTACTCCTCCTGGGTGAATTTGCTAAATTTTGTTCTAGAGGCTTCAGGTATGTCATAAGGTCGCTATTGTGAGATTTCTGCAGATTCTTCATGTAGGCAATTAGTGCTATGAATTTTCCTCTTTGCCTTGTTTTCATAGTGTCCCGTAACTTTCAGTTTGTTGTGTTTTCATTTTTATTTAATTCTTCATTTCTTCCTTGACCCAGTGATGATTCAGTGAGCACTGTTCAATTTCCATGACTTTATAGATATTCTGCAGTTGTTGTCCTTTAAGTCAAGGAGATCCAATAAGATAGAGGGGGTTTATTACAATTTTCTGTATCTGTTGATTTTTCTTTGTTATGGAGAAAGTGATCAGTTTTAGAGAAGGTTCCATGAGATGCTGAGAAAAAGGTACATTGTTTTATGTTTGGGTGGAATATTCTATAGATGTCTGTTAAATCCATTTGAGTCATGACATCTCTTTGGCTCCTTTATTTCTCTATTAATATTCTGTCTGTCAGATATTTTCATTGGTGAAACTGAGATAATGAAGTCTCTCACTATTAATGTGTAGAGTTTGATGAGTTTTAAACTTTAATAACTAATGTGAGTGTCCTTGGATTTAGTTCGTAAATATTTATAATTGAGACTTCATCTTGATGGACTTTTTATTTGATTGATATGAAACGTCTTTCTCTGTCTCTTTTGATTAATTTTAGTTTGAAGCCTATCTTGTTAGATATTAGGATAACTGCACCATTTGTTTCTTTGGTCCATTTGCTTGGAAAACCTTTTCGAATCCTTAACTCTGAGATAATGTCTGTCTTTGAGTTTGAGGTGTGTTTCTTGCATGCAGCAGAAGGTTTTTTTTTTTTATATCGATTCTGATAGCCTTTGCCTTTTTACCAGCAAATTGAGACCACTGATATTTAGAAATATGATCAGTGACTATTAATTCCGTGTGTGTCCCAACAGTGTTGTTGCTGGGTCTTGAGGAAGGTTGCTTTCTAATTTTCTGAGAAATCGTCATACTGGTATCCAAAGCAGCTGTACTAGTTTGCACTCCCACCAGCAATGAAGGAGTGTTCCTTTTACCCCCACATCCCCTCCAGCATAAATTGTCATCGGCCAACTATAGACAATTATACTATATTTTCCAGGTCTGACCCATACTCAGATCACAAGGTAAGTCACACAGTTTTTCTCAGGCTAGGGTAGTCACATTGACTGGCCAGTGAGAACATTTTGCCATGCACATATCCTAAATGAGTAGGGTTCTTAGAAAATAAACAGTTAGTTGGCTGAACCTTGAGCCTGAAGCATAAACTGAGGCTGGCACTACAAAC
>PVIU01017951.1:0-40354 GCA_004026605.1 Ondatra zibethicus
TCTGGACAGATTCTCTGGGCTTGTCTGTTTTATCAATGGCAACTATTTACCAGTTGAAAAATGGGAAGCAATAATATTCATCTGACCAGTTTTCTCTTAAAGCCATTTCCATAATGACAATAATGATGGGACTCAATTATATTTTTTATTTCAGTCACTCCTGATAATAAAAATTGAAGAAATAAAAAATATCTAAAGAAAAAAAAAAGAAAGAAATGGCAGCTGTGGAAGGAACTTGCAAATTTGTCAAGTAGCTTCATAATTATGCAAGATTTACTTGCTGCCCAATATCCCTGTGTTAATAACTATTAAACTCAGCTTTCCTCATAATTATTTGTCATTTCTTAATAATCCTATAAGCCATCAAATGTTTCCTAATACAGCTATTTTGTGTGTGTGCCTGTGTGTTGACATTGTCCCATTGTGCAGCTACAGTTGGCCTAGAGCTTGCTCTGTAGATTAGGCTGGCCTTGAACGTCCTGTGTCTGCTTTGAACTGACTATGGCACTTGCTTTGGTTTCTGCACTTGACCCTGAGCCACAGACCGTAGCTCAAGGCCTAATCTACACGCCCTGAGCTACAGTATGGTTCATGAGTCAGGCAAGGGGCTGGAGATTGAAACACACACGCACAGACAGAGATATGGGTAACACCAAGAATGTCCCAAGAATGCCCCTTTATTGTGTTCCAGGGCAGCTTATATAGGGTCTCCTTGACTAATGGCCATGCCCTAACTCTCAGCTGCAAGCCCACCAGAAACCGCTCCCCGGCCATCAGGTACTCCTGAGGGTCTCATGCTCAGAGCAGCTGCAAAACAAGTTGTTAGCTTAGAGCAACTGCAAGCATAGGAAAACAAGTTGCCCACCCCTGCAGGTGGGGGGAGGTCACAGGAAATTTAGGGTCTGGGGGTCCACATTCCCCAACAACATACCTCTCCACAGAAATGCCTGCTTCTTCTAGTTTGGGCAGATGGGCGTGGGGTAAGGGGAACAAGGAATGAGGGTGGAGTAGGAAACTGACCTAGGGGAAAGTTTTACCCTGCAGCCTATTTCTGAACTCAGGACCTGTGAGGGGAGACAGAATGAGAGAGAAGAAATGAAGCCAAGGTTCTAGCGAAGGAAAAGTTCAACTTGGTGTTAAATGGAGAAGCCTAGATGAAGGCAGACTGAGGTCTGCAGGAAAGAAGTTGGATTGAACGGTCCAGAGCTAAGGAAATCCAGAGAGCAGAGGAATGAGCAGATCAGCTTTAGACAACAAGTTCATCAAGTTGCTGTAGTCAGCTGCTCCTCAAGTATTAGGATTCAAACAATTTTAAACAGCCGTCTATATATGTGTTCAGTAAATCCAGCATTCCTTCCAATATGTCAGTCCCCCTTGGAAAAGCCAGGTAGCTCATGTCCCCTTTGGTCCCCTTGGGTCCCAATGTCACTGCTATACCAATCTCAGCTTCCTTGTCTGCCCCACCAACCCAATGTTTTGCCCTCTCCACTTTCTCTGCTCAAAGGGACCATTCAAGACACCGTATAACTGACAGGGAACAGAGACAGCACAATGGTTTATAAAATAAAGCCATAGAGCTGATAGCGAGTCCTTTTCTCAAAACTTTCTTGGCTATTGTAGCCCTCAAAGAATTCTCTTTGGTCTCTGCTGTGGTCTGCATGTCTCCAGGGATTGACCTAACCAGAGTGGTGAGGGATGAAGAAAGGGCAAACATGCCAACACATGGACACAGAAAGCTGGCATCAGGTGGCCTAGTCTATTGGATGGAGAAGCCAGAGCACCCTGAAGGTTCAGCATGCTTATTGTATACAATTAAATGGGGAAGCAGGGGTATTGTATATGGCCGAACAAGGAGGAGAAGTTATTACATGCATTTAAGTAGGGAGAGTTACTACACACAGCTGAACAAGGACAGAAGCAGGGCTGATCTTGGTAGGGTCAGTCTCTGCAGGGGAGCAGTCTCCAGGTCCTAAACATCGGAGGGGCAGAAACAATGGGGGACACTTTCTGAACACTCCATCAACATTTGCACCCAGACCCAAGGAAGACTTTACCACCCCTCTGAGCCTCACCCTGTGGGGAGGGAAGACTTGTCACTCCCAAGGTCTGAGGCATTGATCCTTGAATGGCCATGCTGTGTTGAACAGTACACATTGACTCAGGACTTCGTATTCTCCCTACGGGTGTCCATACCATTTGTGCCCTGGCCTTATTCAGCCTCATCAAGACCCTCCTTGGTCTCCCCTGCCAGGTTCATCTCAGAGAATTCGTTTGGGTTTTTTGTTTTGTTTTGTTTTGTTTGAGTTTACATTTTTTCTTCCTCTTCACCCAGCATAATCTGCCCAGATGGTGCCTTCATTAAGCAAGATGGTCCATTTTGGTTTGTCCCCTAAGTGACTCTTGGCCATTATCTCATCAATCAGAGTAGAAGATAGGTTTTCATTTGTCCAGAAGCATGAGGGAGGACACCCAGAGCTCAGATGGAGGGAGACTGTGTTTGTTAGCTTTCCATCATTGTAACAAAATAACCGAGCTGATTCCCTTACCAGGGGGAAGATTTACTTAGCTCATGGTTTCAGTTCATGGTCGCCTGGCTTACTCACTTTAGGCCTCTGGAGGGGCAGAATGCTGTGCTTGTTCTTATGGTGACCAGGAAGGAAAGAGAGAAAGAAAGCACAAGCCTGGACTCCTAATGCCCCGCTTGAGAGCATACCCTAAGTGACTCCACTAGGTTTCTCCTCCTAGTAGAATCTTAGGCTGGGAATTTCTTTGGGAAATATTCAAGATCTAAATCACAACAGTGGTTCTCTTTGGATGCCTCTCACTGAGGTGGCTGGAGAGCAGCAGAGGGCAGAAGGTGAGAGGACTACTCGCACCTGCATTTCTGAAAGACTAAACATCAGCAGGCAGCTCTCTTTTCCTTTCCACCCAGCTTCAGTGCATCCCATGGTGGGTTAAGAGTCTTTGCCAGATCTTACCCAAAGCAATCTACAGATTCAATGCAATGCCCATCAAAATCCAAGCAAAAGTCTTCACAGACCTTGAAAGAACAGTACTCAACTTCATGTGGAAAAACAAAAAACCCGGGATAGCCAAAACAATCTTGTATGATAAAAGAACTTCCGGAGGCATCACAATCCCTGACTTCAAGACTCTACTACAGAGCTGCAGTACTGAAAACAGCCTAGTATTGGCATAAAAACAGACAGGAGGAATCAGGAGTTCAGACAGAACTGAATCGAAGACCCAGATATTAGCCCACACACCTACGAACACCTGATTTTTGACAGAAGAAGAAAAAATATAAAATGGAAAAAAGAAAGCATATTTAACAAATAGTACTGGCATAACTGGATATCAACATGTAGAAGAATTAAATAGATCCATATCTATCACCATGCACAGAACTCAAGTCCAAATGGATCAAAACCTCAACCTAAAGCCAGCCACACTGAACCTTATAGAAGAGAAACTGGGAAGTACACTTGAACGCATTGGCACAGGAGACCACTTCCTAAATAGAACCCCAGCAGCACAGACACTGTGAGAAACAATTAATAAATGAGACCTCCTGAAACTGAAAAGCTTCTGTAAAACAAAGGACACGGTCAACAAGACAAAACGACAGCCTATAGAAAGAGAAAATATCTTCACCAACTCCACATCAGACAGAGAGCTGATCTCCAAAACACTCTTGCATTGCTGGTGGGAGTGCAAGCTGGTACAGCCCCTTTGGATATCTGTATGGCGATTTCTCAGAAAATTAGGAAACACCCTTCCTCAAGACCCAGTAATACCACTTTTGGGTATATATCCAAAGGATGCTCAATCGTACCACAAGGACATGTGCTCAACTATGTTCATAGCAGCTTTGTTTGTCAAAGCCAGAACCTGGAAACAACCTAAATGCCCCTTAATCAAAGAATGGATAAGGAAAATGTGGTATATTTACACAATGGAGTACTACACAGCAGAGAAATTAATGACATCTTGAAATTTGCAGGCAAATGGTTGGAGCTAGAAAACATCATATTGAGTGAGGTAACCCAGACACAGAAAGACAATTATCACATGCACGCACTCATAAATGGGTTTTAAACATAAAGCAAAGAAAACCAGCCCACAAATCACAATCTCAGAGAACCTAGACAACAATGCAGACCCTAAGAGAGACATACATGGATCTAATCTACATGGGAAATAGAAAAAGACAAGATCTCCTGAGTAAATTGGAAGCATGGGGACCTTGGAAGAGGATTGAAGGGGAGGAGAGAGGCAGGGAGCAAAACAGAGGAAAATGTAGAGCTCAATAAAATCAATAAAACAAACAAAAAAGAGTCTTTTCCAGAGCGGGGCTCCCTGAGTAAGGATCCTGGCTCAACTACTCACTGGCTGCGGGCCTGTAGGGAGTTCGCCTGACTGTGCTTGATAAGAGCCACCTCAGTTATGGTGACAGAAGTGCCTTTTTAAAGGAACACCTAACGACACAATTCAGTTGGTCAGAGGAGCGAGGCAAGTGGAGAGGTCCCAGATTCCGTATTTACAAGCCATGTAACACCACTGTCTCAGCCTCAGTTTCCTCCTCTTTAATGCTTCTCTGGTCTCCTCTTTTTCTACACTTTCTTCCATGCTTCCCAACTGATTTTACAAACAAAATAGTCCTGAAAAAAATTAATGCGAATGTGTACGCTCTCATAACAGAAATGCTTAGAACCTACTGGTTTAATAAACCAGGCTTGCTTGAGGGCAGAGGATCCATGCAAAGTGTTCATCTGGTCTGTTCTTTTCCACTCCAGGACAAAATCTCGGCTGAGATGGCACAGCTCTCACCGCCATCTTTAGATAATCAAAAGCCTCCAGGACCTGACCGGACACTAAAGAGGACTTTCCAGTGCAGTGACCACACCCTCAAACTGCAGGCTCTCAGCTGCTTAACCCTTGCCTGTCCTTCCACAAGCCTATACTAGGCAAATGCCTGCACTGGGCAAACAGGCCTAGATTTCTCCATCCTTCTCCCTCCATCTCCTCCCCCAGTTACTATTTGGTGATTATAGATCTTGGCAGTCTAGCACAGAGGGCAGCAGAAGGCAGAATAAAAGACTTATTTATGAAGTTGCCATAGGCATTGGCACCTCCTGGCAGAGTCAGCACACATAGCTGACTCTTAGCCTCCCGTCTCTTTGGAAAGCCATCTTGTAAGCCACCCCAGGACAAGCTCTTCCTGTCTATGCAGTTCCTGTCCTGGGTGAATGACGCATCCTTCCCTTAGCCCTGACTTCCATCAGCCAAAACCTTTCCCTTGGGGTAAGGGAACAACTGTCATTTATGGACCTTCTGGCACTGCTGCAGTACCCTACCTAGAGTTTCAAGGACAATTCCACAACGCAACCTGGGCAGAGAAAAACATTCTGCTGATGAGGTGCTTTGGGAGCCTCCATGCTGAAGTCAGAGAGTAATAGAGGGAATGGGCAGGTGGGCCTGGCTGCCATGAGGCTATTGTGGGTGACTACAGGTCCATTTTGGTCCTAGAATCAGTGCTGGGCCACTTTCAACTCCTTTCTCAGGCCATTCTTACTAGAAGGCCCTGCTATTGGGACATCAAGCTGAAGTTACTTCTAAAGATTCTGTATGTTGCTAATGTCTTTTACTAGATACATATTTAAAGTGACTGGCAGAGTTCTATCAGCAGTGACTGATAGACGGGAGGCTATGTGTGCCGACTCTGCCAGGAGGTGCCAATGCCTATGGCAACTTCATAAATAAGTCTTTTATTCTGCCTTCTGCTGCCCTCTGTGCTAGACTGCCAAGAATGAATGAAAATGGCCCCCATAGGCTTATAGGGAGTGACTCTTTTAGGAGGTGTCACCTTGTTGAGTAGGTGTGGCCATGTTAGAGGAAGTGTGTCATTGGGGGGTGGGCTTTGAGGTTTCAAATGCTCAAACAAGGCCCGCTGTCTCTCTCTCTCTCTCTTATAGTGATATTCTATTTGTGTTTTAATAAATAAAGCTTGCCTAAAGATCAGAGTGCAAAGCTAGCCACACTGGTCAGCCATACAAGCCAGGCAGTGGTGGCACACACATTTAATTCCAACAGCCATACTAGATAGCCATAGAGGCTGGGCGGTGATGGTGCATGCCTTTAATTCTAGCACTAGAGAAGAATATAAGATGGCAGAAGACAGGAATTCAGGCTCTTAGTCTGAAGTTTGAGGTCTGGTGGAGAGCATTGTAATCTGCAGTCACATTGAGGACAGTGCCACCCCTTTGTTTGTCTGAACTTCGGTAGAGGTAAGAACTCTGTAGTGGCTTGGCCGCTTTGCTTTTCAGCTTGAAGCCCAATATCTGTCTCTGGGTTTTTATTAATCATACTTCAATCTCTTTCTGCTGCCTGGGGATCTGGATGTAGAACTCTAAGCTACTTCTCTAGCACCATGTCTGCCATGCTTCCTGCCACGGTGATAATGGACTAAATTTCTAAACTGTAAGCCAGCACCAATTAAATGCACTCCTTTATATAAGAGTTGTCATGGTCATGGTGTTTCTTCACAGCAACAGGAACCCTAAAACAGTGACCAATCTTAGTGATAATTCATTTGCATTTTAATAAATAAAGCTTGCCTGAAGATCAGAGAGTAACACAGCCGCCCTGATCAGCCTTACAAACTAGGCAGTGGTGACACACATCTTTAATCCCAGTAGCCACCCTAGTTTGCCATAGAAATGGTGTATGCCTTTAATCTCAGCACTAGACGGGAGAAGAGAGCTCTCAGTCTCAGTCTTAATCTGAGGATTCCAGGAGGCAGAACTGCCATTTTGGACCGAGGTAGAGGTAAGACCCAGTGGTTGGCTGTTTTGCTTTTATGACCTTCAGGTTGAACCCCAATATCTCACTGTTGTTGGATAAAAGGCAATTGGCATAGCTTCGGGCTTCCAAACTATTATTGTGAGAGTCACACACAGGCCTGAATTCCAAGCTCTAGGAAAACTATCTGTGCATGCAGCTTCTCCTAACTAGCTTCTGCACCTCCATGCTACAGGAGCAGAAACTCTTGGCACTCCCACAATGCACTCTTATGCTCTCCATCTAATGTTTCCCAAAGGCTCTCATGTCAAAGGTTTAGCCCCCACATGGTAGTAATGCTGGGAGGTGGCACAAATGTTAGAAGGTTGGGCTGAGTGGAAGGAACTAGGTCGTTGAAAACATTCTCTTGAAGATGATATGTGGACTGTGGGTGATGTAACCACTGTGTAATGAACATCTTTTCCTCTGCCATGTGCTTCTTCCAGGATGTGGGATCTCACTATAGGCCCAAAGGCAACAGGGACCAAGGGACTTTGAGTTGAAAACTCTGAAACCATGAGTCAAAATTAGATATTCCTTCTTTGAAGTTGATTTTCTTAGCTATCTATCCCAACAGTGGAAAGCTGACTGCCACCCCCCACCCCCAGGAAGTTCACTCTCCACTGATCTCTCCTCCAGTCTCTTTTCTTTTTCTTATGCAGCCAAGAAATAGCTTGTTGCTGATTAGGTCGGTACAATAAATAACCAGGCCACCTCAATAATAACATTTATATTTTAATGGTTATAAGGGGAAACTCATGCTACAAGAGTGGGAGGTCTGACTTCCTATCTGTCTGGTGGGAGCCACACAGAGAGAGTCTGCACCTGAGTACTCCCAGTTTTTCCTCCTGGAATCCAGGTAGCCATGCCTTAACTAGGTGTGATTGGCTGGCAGAGTTTCCCCATCATTTCCCCCTTTTGTCTAAACAAGATCAATCCAAACCCAATATAACTATATATAATAGGAACAGATACCAAATATAAAATTACAAACAATAAACAATATTAAGCAAGGAACACATAACAAAAGTTTTACTAAACATTCTATTTCAAGGAGTCTAAATATTGCATTGAAATTAAGCTTGGCTAAATTATGACAAAGGTAACTACAATTATCTAATCTTCAACTCCATTGAAGATCTGAGAAGGGAAACAATATTACTTGAGTAAACAGGAAGTGCAATTGAGAAACTTCCAAATTGTGCAACAAATGACAGAGACAACTGGCTACCTGGGCAATCACCCAAAGTCTCATTTGCAATGTTGAAGCAACCAACTTTGGCTAAGGCCTAACGTAACTGACATACCATTTTCAAAGGCAAGAAACTTTTCAAAACTATCTTACCCTGTCTTGGCAAGATTTGACAATTCTACTTATCCATTTATGGATACTATATATCTCTGTCAGTGGTTGAGGTATGGGCATTTCTTTGCCCAAAGGCTGGTTCTCCCAAGAAGAAAAGCTCCAGGTGGAGTGTCTTTGGTGCTCAACATTCTCTCGGGACTAGATCGGTGTTGCCAGAAGCGAGTGTGTCTCACTACCACGGAACTCTAAATTAAATTAAATGCCATTTTCTACAGCTCTTTGAAGAGGTTGAAGATTATCTATCTATACTGAATATAATCTCTATGTATCTAAAGAACCTGATTAGTCTAATTATAAATATGACAAACATAGATGACTATTGATCTATAATTCTCAATACCTATCTAACTTAAAGACTAAGACAATAAACAACTGTGCAATGAATGAGGACAATGACCTTCAAATGTAAACAATGTATAAATATCTTGATCAGAGGTAGTAATGTACACTGCAATATGGTAAATATATATATCAATACATAAACAATGTTTTAAACAGAGGTAGAAGCATACACACATACAATATTCAATATAATTTAACTTTGTATCAATATACAAGAATCTATACCAATATAATTGTCTAAAAACAATAACTCACAAATACCAATCTATTATCCCGTCATCCAATTATCCCTCTTTTTTTTTCAAAAAGATCCCTGAGCCTATAAAACTCCTCCCCCACCCCTCAACCATATACCAATTATAATCAACCCCTAAATGAGGTCAAACTGAGGGCAAACTTGGCTGGGAGAGGGGACGTCATCCTCTAAAATTGCTTCCAGCTGTCATGGGGGCGACGTTCTTTCTAGGGGATCCTGTGAAAGTAAATGATGGTTTAATTCCAAGATTAATGTCTGGTAAAATTGCAAATAGTCTCTGAGTATTTTGTGGCAGTCTGGCCAGGGTTCGAGTCCCTTTGTGGTCGCCATGGTAGGCACGGCAACTACCATCGAAAGTTGATAGGGCAGACGTTTGAATGGGTTGTTGCCGCCACGGGGGGCATGCAATTGGCCTGAGGTTATCTAGAGTCACCAAAGCCACAGGCGCCTTCCCCACGTTGAGCACCAGGTGTTGCTGATTAGGTCGGTACAATAAATAACCAGGCCAGCTCAAGAATAACAATTATATTTTAATGGTTATAAGGGGAAACTCATGCTACAAGAGTGGGAGGTCCGACTTACTATCTGTCCGGTGGGAGCTGCGCAGATAGAGGGTGCACCTGAGTCCTCCCAGTTTTTCCTCCTAGGCTCCAGGTAGCCATGCCTTAACTAGATGTGATTGGTTGACAGTTTCCCCATCAACAGCTGATGGGTTAAAGCTGACCAAACAAACTTCGTAATGTCATGGCTTATTCTGCAAGGTGTTTTAGACCTTTGCTTCATATGTGGCCGCTACAGTCCCTGCTGTGCTATTCTTAGCCTTGAGGGTTTCTAGGAAAATCTATAAGATAGAGACACCCCCCTTTTAACATCCTGTCTAAAAGAAAGTAGTGTTGTGAACTGAAAATTTCCAAAGAAAACCATACCAAGGGTTTGAAAGATGAGTCAGCAGTTAAGAGCACTTATTGCTTTTTCAGAGGACCCAGGCGCAGTTCCCAGAACCCGTATAGTGGCTCCCAACCAACAGTAACTTCGGCTCCAGGGGATGTGATGCCCTCTTCTGAACCCTGAAAGTGCCAGGCACACATGTGCTGCACATCTACACATGCAGGCAAAACACTTGTACATGTAAAAATTAAATAAATCTACAGTTTTAATAAAATAAGAAGTAGAAGGTATAAAACTCTAGTAATGTTTTTCAAAGAAAGAAAGAATACCATAGCAAAGTTAGTATGTCATTCAGTTTAAAACTTTTCATCATATTCTCATTCAATAAAATGGATTGATTCAAAATTTCCCATCTGTGCCATCCATCCTAAAAAAGATATACAAATTCATGTTGACAGGTTCCACTAGGTTGGCTTGGGCGGTAATGTTGACAGTCTACACTGAGCAGACAGATTGTCACAGCAACGGCTGGGCAGGAATGATGCTGACAAAGCTTTCGCATACTTCCGCCCACAGCTGGTCTTCATCATATGGATGGCAAGGATGCTGAGAGAAACCAGTTGAAGAAAACCTTACCAAAAACCTACTGTCTGGAGATCACTGACTTGAGGTGGGGAGGATCACACACTCCTCTGTTGTTGAATCCCAGCCTACTGTCATGAGATCCACGGGTCAATTGAGACGGTACATTGATTTCTTTGTATAAAGGACTTTCCACTCTGTTCTATACAATGCAGCATTCTTCCAAAATGGAAACAGCAGGAAACATTCTGTCGTTTGTCAGTACTCTTGCTCCGTGTGACTGCCACACACATCCCTTAACAGTCTTTCTTGGCCACAAACTAGAGGACAAACAGATCCCTAGATCCCAACTTTGATCCCAGATATCTCACCTTACTTCTTTGAACCCCGAATTCTACCATCCCTTCCCCATTTCATGTGACCTGTACCATTCCTGACAAATCAAGACCTGCCACAATACACATTATATACTATATGATATAATTTATGTTAGTCAAATTTAAAAGAAAATGCAGTTCAACATTGCACATGTGTGCTGGCAATCTATAAACAGCAGGCATTAGAATCATAAGCTGGAGGACCAACAGATTCAGCAATAAAATCATTTGTTCTGAAATACTGACAACCTAAGTCCAATCCCCAGATGGAAAGAGAAAGCAGACTTCCCCAATGCATGCACACATTAAAAGAAATATATATCTTGCTGGAGCCTGTGATATGGTTCCCCAAATAAAGTACTTGCCACACCGACCCTGATAACCTTGTTGATCCTCAAAACCCACATCCAGGTAAAATGATGTGGGAGTCCCCTCTGCATTCTGTGATTACCGTTAATGAATAAAGAAAACTGCCTTGGCCTGTTGATAGGGCAGAACTTAGATAGGCAGGGAAAACTAAACTGAATGCTGGGAGAAAGGAGGTGGAGTCAAAGAGAAGTCATGTAACCCCGCTGGACACTGATGCTGGAACTTTACCTGGTAAGCCACAGTCTGTGGCAATACACAGATTACTAGAAATGGGTTAAATTAAGATAGAAGAGTTAGCCAATAAGAAGCTAGAGCTAATGGGCCAAGCATAAATTTAGTTAATACAGTTTCTGTGTGATTATTTTGGTTCTGGGCAGCGGGAACCAACAAGCGGCTCCCTCCTCCTATAGTAAAAGGGAAAATAGAGGTCAGAAGATGACACCAAGCTGTCCTCTGACCTCCGCATGTGCACTGTGGCAATGCATCCCCCTCCCTACCTCACACCATGTGCACATACAACAGTAATGATAGAGCTGCCCATCTATTGGGAAAGGGTAGCGTGGCCAGAGAGTTGGGAGTCCAGACTGGATTCTCTACTTAGTCCCTGCAGACGAATGGATAACCTTCACATCCGTTGACTTTTCCTTAAAATAGATTTGAGACACAATCTTGTGAAGAGGTGTGCCTACCAACTTTAGTATTTATAGCAATAATTACTAACAGTGGAGACAGATGTTGGCCTCTGTCGTGATAAAAATTAGAAATGTATACTGGCTGGTTTTGTGCTGAGAGAGGAAGGAGCCTCAGTTGAAAGAAACGGCTCCATAAGACCCAGCTGTAAGACCTTTCCTTAATCAACAGAGGTGACCCCAGCCCACTGTGGGTGGTGCTATCCCTGGTGGTCCTGGGTTCTATGAGAAAGCAGGCTGAGCAATCCATGAGAAGAAAGTCAGTAAGCATGCTCCTGCATGCTTCCATGGCCTCTGCATCAGCTCCTGCCTCCAGGTTCCTGCCCTGCTTGAGTTCCTGTACTGATGTCCTCTGATGATGACCAGTGATATAGAAGGTATAAGCCAAATAAACCCATTCCTACCCGACTTGCTTTTTGATCATGGTGTTTCGTTGCAGCAATAGAAACTGTAACTAAAACAAAATACCATAAAAGTCTAAATTATGACCACGTATAAATATATCCTTGTTTGATTCAAAGCTCTGTCTGCTGCTGAGAGTCAAACACTCATCCATTCATATTATTGGCTGTCTATAATGTACCAGACACTATGATGGAGCTGGAAGCCAGTGGAAAGAAGAGCTCATAGGATCTCAACCTGCGACTGGTGTGGTGACTCACACATGTAATACCGACATTCAGAAGGAGAAACAGGATATTTGTCTTGAGTTTGGAATTAGCCTGGGCTACATAGTGAGTTCTGGACCAGCCTGAGCTACAATGTCAGAGACTCTCAGGAAAAAAAAAAAACAAAGAGGGAAGAAACTCAGCCCAGACCTCAAAACATGGTAACCAGCAGTTGTCTACGGAATGAGAGACACAGGTCTACCAGACGTTTGTGTGGACGGAGGCACCTCTTAGTTCCTTGTTCAGTATTATTCATCTGCCAGGTGGGTATAGGCGCCTGCCCAGCATGTGCCCTGTTGATGTTCAGCCAGATGTGGCCCTGTGGGTGAGGTCACGTGGCGGAAAACATGGTGGTGTCCTCTGACACAGGCAGGCTGGCCTCTCACACAGTGGGTAGACCGGGCCCACATCTGACTTGAGTGAGCAGGTGTGAATGATGGAGAGGGGTCAAAGAAGAGCCTGCTGAGGCCCAGGGAACTGAGAGGCCACCTGTGCCAGTCTAAACACTAGGGACCAGATGGAACAGCTGACTGGTCCATTCTTGTAGCACTGCCTCTTCTGACCTTGAACGACCTCTAGTTTCCACTGATGCTTAAGTTTGGTCATGCATCTTGCCTTGAGGAAAAGCCAAATCAAGCTCACAAACTAATTTATCTTTCCAGATTTCCTCCTCAGCTTTCAAGAACTCCTTTATTGGGCCTCCCCACCTCTGTCTGCCACTCCCGTGACTCTGCCTCGCCCACTCGGAAAAACTGGAAACTCTCTGACACTACTGCTTTATCTTGCCCTTTCATTTTTTAAGCCAATTGCCATCGAGACTGACCAGAACAGTCCACTGAACGTGGCTTTGGTGCTCCCTAGACCTGAGTGCTACCTCTGTGTCAGTCAGTAAACAAGCAGCAGCTCCCAGAGTCTCAGTTTCACTGTCTATGAGATGCCACAGGCCTCTACCTCATATGCTCACTGTGGATTAAGTAGGATGCTACAAGGAAAGCCCCCAGCAGGAGGCTGCCTGCGCTAAGTGGATATTCACGAACCTCCAGTCGTTGCTTTCTACCTGACAGGTATTTTGCTCCACTGTCTCACGTGTTTTCTCTGACACTCCCTAGAACGCCAATCTCCTGGTCTTGCGCGGTTGGTTTCCTTCTCCAACCCATGTCATGGCCAGCTGTCACAGGTACTCTCTCAAGAACACTTGGTGGCCCTTCACAGCCCAGATCAGGACATTTTGATGGCCTCTCCAATGCCAACCTAAGAAAAGTTCCGACTCTAGTTGTGTTTTAATGTCTCAGCCTTTGATGGCTCTTCTCCTTCCCTTTGGGAAGGTGCCTCCGACCTTCCCAAACCAGATGAGTGACTGACTCCAGTGAGCGATAAGTGTGGGCTGCCCATGGCAGCGTTTCTTCACAGCGTACAGATAACACTAGGGGGTTCAGCCTAGTAGGTTCTGCACTGTGGATTTTAAAGAAGTTTTGTGAATATTTTATGAATATTTAGGGAGCTGTAGGTTTAAAATAGTGGAACTCTGTAAGGAAACCTGGTTGCTCCATCCCTGTGGCTGCCAGGAGGTGCAAGCCCATCTCCCTACAGTCTGGGCAACTTGAATTATAATTGTATGTTAACCAGCCCTGGGTCTGCTTTTACCTGTTCAGCTTAGCCATCTCACACCCAGCCACAAGCCATTTTATCTACCTTCTTCAGAGTTTCCAACCTTGCCACTTTAACCCTAACATTTGGGGCTGGCAAGATGGCTGACTGTGTAAAGGTGCTTGCCACCAACCCTGATGACCTGAGTTCAATTCCTGGGGGCCCACAGAGTGAAAGGAAAGAACCAACTCCTACAGGCTGTTCTTTGTTTTCCACACGTGTGCCCTGTTGTGTATGCTATGCACACAAACATTCTCACATTCCACAATACACATCATCTTTATGCAACTGGTGAATAACTTCAGTTTTGTGATACACAGATTAAAGACATAAAAGGTACACCCGGCTACTAGATACAGCAAAGGCCTTAACAAGCCAGAGAGGACTTGGTTTCCTTTCTTCACAATTTACAGGGAACTTTGCCCTGTTCGGAATGGAGGGCCCAGCTATCCTGGCTGCAAATGACTGAGACGGGCTTTGCACCTGAGGCGAAGGCGTCTGTTTCACAGACTGTCTTTAGACTGCCTTCTCTAGTAGGTGTGGTGTGATTTGCACTGGGTGAGAGAGTGGCTTGCCTTATGCAGTGGCAGGGGTCTCTCCCCACTGCACTGTGGAAGCTGAAGCATTTGTGAGAAGCTAAGCAGCAAGAGAGACTAGTCAACAGACACACAACGGACCATGACACAGAAATGCTTTCAATTTTTCAGCGGATAGTTAAAGCTGGCAGGTGTGCCGTGGTTTAGAAGGAAGATTGAAATTAAGATTCCTGGGGTGCCCTAGCTGTCCTCTCTAGTCCCCATGGGATTTAGACTGAGAAGAATGAATATGGTGGGTGGATGGAAAGGGAGAGAAGAAAGAGAGAAGGAAAAGCTCAAATACGTACAATGCAGCAACTTAACAAGGTGATCGACTGTCTCCTAGATGACCTTTCAAAGCCTCCAGAAGGCGGTGAGCTTCCTGGGCCCCTTGAACTTCATCTGATAGGGTGATGGATCTGCAGCCAGCTGGCTACCCTGCCTTTTCACCTCTGAGTTGTATTTCATCAAAGCGGTTCTCCTTCCAAATCTTGTTCTGCTGCTTATCAGTAACTTGAGAGCCAAGTGGGCAGAGACGAGTGTACACCCAACACACTACAAGCCCGGGGTGAAAATCATCTGGAGGGAGGGAAGGAGAGAAGAAGGGAGGGAGGGAGGGAGGGAAGGGGAGACAGACTGTGTCCTGTATCGTTCTTATTTTATCAATTGTGTTGCATTTTTTATTATTTCCTTTTACTTGAGACTCAGTCTCACTCTGTAGCTCTGTCTGCCCTGAAATTTGCTGGTGCAGAGCAGGCTGACCTCAAACTTGTAGTGAACCCACCCCACATGCTGGTATTACAACCGTGTACCCCCACACCCAGCCTCCCCCTCCTCCTGTTAGAAAGAGTAAAGGAAACTCAAAGGCACAAAGTATTTGCTCAAGGCCACCCAGGGGCTAAGGATGACAGCCCTCAAATCCAGTGATGCCCCTTCCTCTACTGTACTTTGCAGCTCCATGGTTCTTTCACAATCTGTCATTTGGATAAAGCTGCTGACTGACTATGCTCCAGTTTTTCAACAGATTTTTAAATTCCCTAATCCATAAGAACTCGGTGTTCACCTGGGCACTGTGATGTACTGAGCTGGGTATTGTAATTGAAGTGATAACTGAGTAGCACCCAAATTAGGAAACTGAGGTGATGCATATTTAGCATTCAAGTGAGTGTTACTTCGCATGCCCAGAAGCATTAAAACTATATGCAAGAACTCAGCTTGCCATGGAATGATCAATCACTGTTCTCTCATCTGTCTGTCTCTCCCTCTCTTTCTCTCAGTCTCTCTCTCTCTCAGTCTCTCTCTCTCTCTCTCTCTCTCTCTCTCTCTCTCTCTCTCTCTCTCTCTCTCAGATGGATGAAGGCCAAGGCCAAGCATTGGGTAGGTGTAGGTCCTCATTTTTCCATCTTTTGAGGCAGTGTCTCTGTCCTGTGTAAGCCGGACGGTCTGGCCATGAGTTGGAGATCCTGTCTCTCTTTCTCATCTTCAGCTGGAGCTACACTGGGGTTACATACTCTTGTACTACTGTTTCCAGTTTTCAGGGGGGTTCTGGGGTCTGACCCCAGGTCGGCAGGCAAGTGATTTTAACCCATGAGCCATCTCCTCAGTGCTGTTTGACCATTTTTAATCTTCTGTGCCCCTTGCCCTTCTTATTTAATAAAAAATAAAACCATTCTTTCTTGAAAAACAAATACACATTCCCTTATTAACTTTGAGCCTTCTCACCTGGAGAATAAAATCATTCCCTTTTCTTAGGATCAATAATTGACCCAGGCATGAACTTTGCCCAATCAGAATTATCTTTGAATTTTAATCTGCAGACACATCTATAGATTTACAAGCAGTCATGCACAGTTCAAAATGTGGGTGTGTTCACTAAAGCTCTATTTATGAAAACAAAGGGTGAGCCAGAGTTGGCCGCAGTTTGCTGACCCTTGAGTTATAGAACCAGTTGTTCTAAAAAAGTTCAAAATGACGAGTGACTAGGGATGTTCCAGCTGACAGACTGCTTGCCTTGAGTGCTCCAAGCCTGGGCTCTATACTCAGCATCATGTGCCCATAATCATGGCACTTAGAAGGTGAATCAGAGGATCAGGAGTTCAAGGTCATCCTCTACTACATAAGGAATTCAAGGCCAGCCTGGGCTACATCAAAGCACTGATATTAATATAATAATTTTTAAATACCGATAAACTGTAAGTAGCTCTCTGGGTCACAAACCATTTGTGCATAAATAGATCAGGCTGGCTCTGGTATCTGTAATATGTCAGAGTCCCAGACCCTGTCTCCCTACTTTGCCATCCATAGGATCACGTCTTCATATATGTAGTCAGAGCTACTACCACGGCCATAGTCCAGACACCGGAAGGGTGAAACGGTTGGGGAGGAGAAGCAAGGGAGAGACACATTCCTTTCTTTTACAGAGGACTACCAGGAACAGCACTCCCACTCACAGCCTATTGGTCCAACCTTAGTAATAGGACCATCCTTAATACCCACAAAAGGATGCGGGGAAATGGAAACTATATTCTGAGCAGTATGCGGCTGCTCCGAGTTGATGGTGGACCCTGCACTGCAACTCTGAAGTCTAGGCGGTGCACTCCAACACCTGACACTCCTAAGAGGAGGATGGAAACAGCCCCAGGTTGGCTTTCCTCCACCCTGACTCAGGAAAGGTTTTAGATATTGCTGCTAGCTCTGAGCAAAAGGCTGTTTAACCTTTCCTTGGAGGACGTGTGTTGCATGCGTCGGAGACAACAGTCAAGGTGGTATCTGAAACAGGGGGAAGGCACCCTCCCTTAGGAACAGGTGCCTGCAGGCTGGGTCAGAGGGCATTGGGGAGCCTCACCCAACTTCTAGTGGTAGGGTAGCAGGAGTGCCAACATGGTTTGCATCTGCATAGGTAGAGCCCTGCTTGTGCGTCCTGGTCCCACTTCTAGGCTTTAAAGCCCATAAGAAGGTTGGAGCAAACACCAGCCTTTCTAGATGTGGTCGATCCTCTGAGAAGACATCATCTAACCTTCCCCTTCTTAAGACACCAATGGGGCCTCTGTGAATGTCAGGCACAATGCATTTGAAATACAAAGAAGAAAATTGATAGTTCCTGTCTTAAAGGGTTGGAAGGAGACACACGGCAGCAAGCATGTATTGTTTTTTGCCTCTAGCTCCTAAACCTTATTTCCACTGCCCTCTGTGGAAAAATCTCACATGTTTGAGATGCAGCCTTCTCTTTATCAAGGAAACCAGAAACTTCTCTCCCTTTCTCTTCCATCACTATTCCAGCAGTGTTGGGGTAGTCATATGACTGGGTCAGCTGATGAGATGCTCTCTGGGTTCTCTTGATGTGGTTATAAGAGACTTAACCATGGCTGTAGGCTGTTAGTCGTCACAATGTTAATGCAGGTCAAGCTGATACCAAGCTCATTTTCCCATGCTGCTCTATAGTCTTGCTTTGATTTGGGGAGCCTCTAGTGATCTTCCAATTAGTTTATTTCTTTCCTTTAAGAAGGCCAGAACTGGCTTCTGTGGTCAACAACCAAACTCCTTGAATACAGAACAGCTGCTTCTGAGTACAAAGTCAACAAACCTTCTCAAGCTATCTCCTAAAGAGAGGATTTAGCGTAGAGATGCAGAGAGTTGCATGGGAAGTAGAGACAGATGCCTAGAGAGGTAAGCATCCAGATTACAGGGGAGTCTTCTCTGTCTTCCCAGACTGAGGTTAACTGTATGTCTGACTTAAAGACTGTATCTGAAGATACCGGGGCCAGTGGTCCCCTAGCGGTCCTCTAGCCAATCATGCGAGTTGCTCCAAAGCTGAGATGCTGCTTCAGCCCTTTTCAAACGAGCTGGCCCTACTCTGCCTGCCAGCCATCAGCCGCTGGCTTCCGGGGAAAGGCCTACAATGTTCCCCGGGCTAAGTTTCATCAATGAAGGTAGCTCCTAAAGATGAGGACTGAGGACCCACTCCTAGCTGGCGGCAGAATGAACTCATCATTCCTGGAAGGTACAAGCGTGGACAGCACAGGGCAACACCTGCTCCATCAGGTCTCTCTGTGGTACCTACCCTTTCATTTCAGTCCTTTACTGCTGAGGGCAGGAGTCGTCCAACCCAAATCATACGATAGGACGCTGGTGTGATCTGGCCTCTGTCGCTTTACCTGAGATGGCCTAGGAAAGTTTCTTGGCTTTACACTCAAAAGCACTTAATTAGCAGTCCCGCATTTGAGGAGTTTGGTTGCTGACCACAGAAGTCAACTCTGGCCACCTTGAGGGAAAGAAATCTGTTTATTAGAATGATGTGGGGACTCTCAAAATCACAGGTCAGCAACCATGCCGAGGTTGGTCCCCCCGATCCACTCAGCTGTGTCTAGAAAGAAAACAAGATCATAAAAGAACGGCCTGATTCTTAAACCTGCCTCTTCATAGGGTCAGTGCACAAGGGGTCACAGGGTTACGTCCTGTCGCTGGATATCTGAAATGGTGTGTCTGGTTTATGATCCAGGTAGGAATTGCATACATTGGGAAGAGGTATGTAAGGTGGAATACAAATGTCTATGTTTGATAGACTATACATATAGATTTATATATATTTCAGTATATATTTTCAGTATATATATTTCTGGAAAGCAACTTTGTCTACCTGGAAGTACCTGGGAAAGTTTCTCATAGATTTAAATCAGGCCTTGAAGCATGAGCTCAGGGAAAGGCTGCATCCACCAGCGAGACAGAGTCAGTGATTTCAAGCAGAGGGAACCATGTGTGCAAAGGCTCAGAGGTGAGAAAGAAGCTGGGATAACCCTAAAGCCCTTGGCCCTTCTGCCACCCTGTGGACTCTTCGCCTCTTACCCAGGTGCCTGGGAGGCGTCTTTGGCAGCTGTCCAGAGGGAACCCTGCCATGGTTAGTCAGCGGAGGCACTCCCTGTCCCCACTTTCCTTGAGCCAGTGCCCACAGTTCCTCTGTGCCAAGCCAGGCCCCGCCTGATCCTGTTTGACTCCTGCGCTCTGCCAGGATCTCCACCAGGGGTGGCAGGGCCCGGGGCCGCCAGTGCCTTCCAGATGACAGCAACGTCCAGGTCGGTACAAAAGGCTGGTCTCTTCTCGTGCAGGTGAGGCTCCCGCTGATGTCAGGCCAGGCTTAGGAAGCAGGCTGCAGGTGTGTGTTGAAGTTTGGCTCTTGAACCTCTCTCTGCTTGTCCTCTCTCAGCACCAAACATGGAAGGACTCCCAGAGGGATGCAAAGTTTCCACTGACAACCCAGAGGTGAAGTTTGCCGACTTCTAAACCATGGCGTGAATACAATAAAGAAAACATCCGGCACAATAAAACAATAACAACAACAACAAATGAGCAAATTTGCAAGCTAACAACTGGTGGGCATTTATTGAGCACTGAGAGTGTGCCAAGCAATGGCTTTTCAGGAATTAAACCATGGCATCGTTACAAAGACCCTAACACACAGGCCCTGCTGAAGAGGTTAAGTAGCTCGGGCAGCCTCCTCTCCTTCAGGCTGTTTTAGCCCTGCATGTGGTGATATTTAAAACGCTCTATCTCCTGCAAGTTATTGACACAATGTTCTTTCACCGAGGTTGTCTAAATTCAGTTTCATATCATAGAAGAGAGTCGGTGCAGATATGTATTCCTCCTGGACAGACAAGGGCACTGATGCTAGCTCAAAGACTGTAAGGGAATTTAAAATAACGGGAGAGTGCTGAGTTTGGCAGCTCAAGTAGGCATCCTGATTCCTACTCTGGTCATCTTCCTACTTTACTCTGTAGTGAATTGGAATATATGTTTCCTGAAAGCACACTAAAGTTCTTCCCAGGGGGCTTGCTCAAGTTTTACTGTCACTGTGAGTCAAAAAAAAAAAAAAAGTTGACAAAAAGCAACTTAGGGAAGAAACGGTTTAAGGGTTTAAAGGGTTTATTTTATCTTACGCGTCTACATCAACCCATCACTGATGGAAGCCAGGGCAGGAGCTCGAGGTGGGAACCTGAAGTGGAGACCACAGAGTAACACTGCTCACCATCTCGCTACCCCTGTATAAATTTGCTCACTTTATACGGTCCAGGCCCACTTGCCTAGGAACGGCACTGCCTACAGTGGGCTGGGCTCTCTGTGTATGTCAATCTATTAAGACATTCCCACAGACCAATCCAATGTTCGCATTTCCTCAGCTGATGGTCCCTCTTCCTAGGTGACTCTCTCTCTTCTTCACCTAAGTTACTTTTGGTCTGAATATTTCATCACAGTGACAGAAATGAAACTGGAGCAGGAACCTTTGAAGGTTTTTAGATTTCTTTCACATAGAAGCAGAGGGATTTGTCTAAAGAGTGAGAGAAGGTCTACGTTTTGCATCGACCTAAATATATTCACCTGTACTTTCTTGTGTTTTCCTGTGATTCCCAAGGTTGCGTGACTCTCAGCCCTCATTTATCCTGGGGGTTAAGTCTTCTGTGAGGAGTGAGGACACAGCCCTAGCAAACTCGCGATGGAACTGTAACCAGCGTGACAAAACCCTGTTCATTTGATGTGGCAGACAAGGCCACTTGTATTGCAAACACTGAGTCTGCA
Organism: Ondatra zibethicus; assembly: GCA_004026605.1. NCBI lineage: Eukaryota > Metazoa > Chordata > Mammalia > Rodentia > Cricetidae > Ondatra > Ondatra zibethicus. The sequence goes on from PVIU01017951.1 coordinate 21,167, forward strand.
CGGGATACGACTGTGGTAAGGGACGCACAGAGCAGAGTCCATTGGTGTTTATGTCACTGCCTTGTGTTTTGTGTGGACTCTCAATTCCCCTGTCCCTTTATGCCACCCAAATAGAAGCCTGGGAGTGGTCATTCATTCAACATTGGCTGAATGTAACATTTACTTGCCTGTAAAGACCTCCTGTTTGTTTCTTGTCGTCTCGAGCAATTTAGACTTAGTGTCAGCATGATAAAAATGGAAAGAAGCACAGACAGTTGGAGCTCATGACTCTCTCGGGTCACCGGATGATGAGATATGGCTGAGTTTCTCAAACTGGGTCACATCCTGCTGGTGGACTAGGAACTCAACTTAGTGGGCTGTAATAAGCACTTTACAAAAGAATGTTACAGAGGACAAGGTTAAGAATCCCATGGTGTCAGAGTAAGTACCGATTCAGGAATGTGCTATACTATGCTAATTACTTTACATCTCTGGGGCCAATACCTGACAGAAACAACTTTACGGAAGGGAAAGTTTGCTTTGGCTCATGGTTTCAGAGAGTCGAATCCATGGTCATCTGGCCCCACGCACTGGGGCAGAGCATCATGGTTACAGAAGCGTGTGGTGGCAGCTTTGTTTCTTGGTGGCTGGGAAAGTGACGGAAGGAGGCTGGCACTCTGCTGCCTCCCACTCTTGATCTTCTTCCTCTCTTGCTGCCTAGGATGGTGACAGCACACTCAAGGGAAGTCACCCCCCTCAGCTAATTCTCCCTGAGATCGTCCTAAGAGAAACATTTAGAAGTGGGTCTCGCCAGTCTCCTAGGTGACTCTAAACCCAGTGGAGCTGACATGTGTGAGTATTCCAAAATGTGCAGGCATGACTGATCCAGATAGAAGCTGGTATCAGCTTTGGGGCAAGATCGGAGACAGCTAGTCTGGTAGGCTGAATAATGGCCTCTAAAGACATCAGGTTTTGGTTATTAGGCCATGTCAGTGCTACTGTATAAAGAAAAAAAAAAGGCCTTTGCCCATGTAGTTAATGGACTATATAAGATGGAGATTAGGTTATACTGGATTACAGGGGTGGGGTATGCAATCTCAGGTGTTCTTTATTTTTGCACATGTATGTATGTGCAGTACACATGTGCACTTGTGCACTGGTGTGGAGGCCTAAGGTTGACATCAGATGTCTTTTTTAGTTGCTTCCCACTGAACACCACTGAGACACAGTCATTTGCTCGGTGTTTCAGCTAGCCTAGCGAGCCAGAGTGCCCTAGTGTTCCCCGTCACCACCGCTTGTGTGCTGGGACCGGATGTAGGCCACCAGGAGCACCTGGACTGTATGTAGGGCCCTGATCCTGGTCCTCACACTCACGGGGCAAGAGCTTTGCCTACTGACTCATCTTCCCAGTCTTTGATTCTTCTTTGATTCTTATCAAAGAGGGGTGAAGGAAATCTGAGCCAGGCGGAAGTGTGGCCTGTTGGTAGTTTGGGCCCAGTGAAGCCGACTTCAGGCTCATGGCCTCCAGGACTGAAAGAATGTATTTCTGCTGTTGCAAACCACCAAGTTTGCAGGAATTTGTTATAGCACCACAGGAAACAAATGCCTCCCCCGCCCCTTACTTCTGGTTGTTTTTTGAGTAGTTGGGGGACGCCCAGGGCAGCACTAGGACTTTGTCGGGAGGGAGCTGACGGGGTGACAGGCAGCTCACTCAGTCATTTAACAATTTCCTTGAACTTTTTCTGTATTTTCCCACCTGCTCAGCTGCCCTGGTCTAGGCTGGCAAGCCTTCGGTGCTGTTTGCTCGTGTACAACAGTGTCTGGAAACAAGGTCGTGGTGTGGGGTGGATTCCTTCTGTGGGTGACTGCTCAAAAGAAGGTCACTGACTCAGATAACCTAGAAGATGCTTTGACAAACTCTTTTTTAGGTCATCGCCACCTTGTCAAGCCTAAGGTTTAATATTCTCATGGAGAATCTATGGACTGCCAAGATCCCTTTATAGACACAGAAGAACCTATGGACCTATGGACCCAGGTTTGAGACACTCAGCTAAAAGCTTTTCCTTCTAGGACATGCCAAGGAACCTGTCTCTTACACCTTAAGCCTCCACTGTGTGGGCTCACTTCTCAAGGGCTGTACCCACCTGCCCTCCCACCTCCAGTTGTTCTTGGCACCTTCTCACCACCGTAATGCCACCCACACAAGGTTTCAGAGGAACCCACCCTCTGCTGTGCAGGCTGGGACCCACCCTGGCCACCTGTCCTCACCCTGCCCTCTCTATTCTGCTTCCCAGACTTCTGCTCCAGTGAGTTCCGAGTTCCCAGCCCGCTGTGGGCCAGAGACTCAAAGCACTGAGTTACTCTGATCCTGGGGTCTTAGAAGCAAAGCTGGTTGCTTTGGCTTGTTTGTTTGTTTGTTCGTTTTTATTTTGTGTTTTAGCTTCTAGTTTTTAAAACAAACCAAATAAGAACACTGCCTCTGAGATAGAAACAATGCCTTCCTCTGGGACTTGCGCTTGTACTTAAAGCACACTTGTCTTCACTGAAAACCCTTGTCAGCATTGGGCCCTTTCTGCCCTGCTCCATCTAGGTGGGTTATTATTAATGGTAGTTATGCCTCTCTCACAGCAGAAACCGCTTGAGCAACAAGCCCCTGATTGCCTCCCAAACCTTCCCACATATTTCTCAACTTAGGTCACACCTGAGCCAACTCTGCCTTGAGTCTGCCTGCAAAGGCTTCCCTGAGCTGAAGTCTCTGCATGACCCAGCTGTCCTCTCTGGAAAGACCATTTCCTGCGCATTCACAGCCAACCATAACAGCATCGAACATTACCCAAATTTCTGGGGCTTTGCACACTGTCATATCCCTCCGCTCATCTGACCCTGACACCTTCTTGGGAATTGTTTGTGTTTGCATAATCTCATTTTATAGGTAAAAAAAACCACTCAAGCGTTCAAAGGACTCATTACACTACTGGTATGGTGACTAGCAGAGCTAGCCTTTAGACTCCATATCCTAGTCACCTCTTTCCGCACAGTAAAGCAGAAACAAAAGAAAGAGAAAAGAGATACTACTGTCTGTCTTTCCAACAGGGCTGTTAGTCTGAGTGCTTAGAATCATCCTTCCCCTGAAGTTGAATGAGTCTATACAGCAGACTTCCTCCTATGAGTAGACAGCATAGGTGAAAACCTACAAACCCAGACTAGGATATGAGTCCCTGAGACTGTCTCCCCACTATTTTAAGACTTCTTCGGTCCTGGAGAGATTGATGGCTGAATTCTTAAGCCTCACTATTTTGAATTCAGTCCTATGGATCTCAAAGTCATGAGATCTGGAGTCAGACACACCAAGATGACAAACTCATTTCACAACTGGCTGCATCTATTCTTTCTGTACATCTTCACCTATTTAGAGGACAAGAGCCCGAGGCACCGTTCTCAGAGATCCCTTGTTCAGAAGCTTTGGAGAGTGCCAAGATGGCCAAAGTAGAACATTAAGAGGGTATTGATGGGTACAGAGGTTCTACCTCCTTTTTTCTCTCGCGCCTTCAGTGTGCCCTTTGGGTTGACTCAGACCCATGTTCAAATCTCTCCCAATTACTGAAGAAAAATGAGCTTTGTCTCACAAGGATGGGTATACACATATCATGGAGTTGGCAAATCCTTCCACCCTTGTGGAGAGCTGTTTGCATCATCGGGTCACGAGACCTTCACCACAACTCTTATCCCCATTCAGAGATGTGAAGCTGACCTGTGGTTTCATCGCCTGCGACCTATTCTCAGTGGAAATGGTAGACACACGATTTGAGTGCAATCATCCCACCAAACAGATGGAAATATTATACAGTTGAGGAAGTTGAAGTTCCAATGGGGTGAGCAAGAACCTATTCTTAGCCATAAATGCTGCCAGGAGGCAGCTGAAACCTGGTCTCCCATGGCTTTCCCTCACCAGAAATACCTTCCCAGGATCCTTCTGAAGGCCTGCCCAGGCTCCACCCTCTGCCCTTGAACCAGAAACTGAATACAAATCTTAGGAGGAAACTTCCGTTGCTGGTTGAGTGTTGGGTGACCTTCATAGTTCCCAGAAGAAGACTGTTATAACCTCTGACACAGGGGTGGCTCTGCCCAGCACAGGACCTGAGATGGGAAGCCCGAGTGTATTAAATCCGAGCCGTTCCGAGCCATTCTTTGCAACCCTTCTTGGGGAAGAAGCTCAGACTCGGGCCCCATGTCAAAAGCCAGGGAACCAAAGGATGCTCGTCCCTCCTATTGCCTGACTCCATGCATCCCTCTTATCTCCACTCACACCCATCTTCGCCTCCAGGCTTGGCATGCAGTCCAGGCCTGCCTGGTAAGCCCTTGCCTCTGACTCCCTTATCCTGGCCTCTAAGCCTCTGGCCATGGTGAAGAAACCAGGGCACAAATCCTCATTGAGTGACCCAGAAATGGTGACTATGGGGACATTCCAGTATGTATGGAGGAGGTAACTTTAGAGGACACAGCTGCATCTCCCAAGGTGGGCTGTGCCCTCCCTGATTGCCACCATCCCAGTGGGGACCAAGCCTGTAAAATTTAGATGATTTCATTAGAAAATTGTCCTAACAGACACACCATGGTCATTGTTTCCATCATGAGCAGCAGCCTGTCAATTCTTTTCTCTTTAATCTTCTTTTCTTCCTCCCCCATTCTCTCGTCCCTGTGGTGCAAAAACCCACCTTGCCCTCCACCACTGAGCCTTACCCCAGGCCAACTGTTTTACTTTGTTTTCAAACTATGTTCCTTTGTGCCAGGCACTGCCTTATACATTGTCGCACATTAATCTACTATTTGAGAGTGACCACAGGTCACTAAAGGGACATTATGTCCTTTCAGTTCCACGCAGTAATAAGCTCGCCCCAAACAGACATCAGCAAAAATGTGACTTTGAGTGCATGACTCAAGCAGGCACGGCCTGGTTCTGATGGTCACAGGGTGAATGCGGGATCTGGTGTTGTCTCTCTGGACTTGGTTCTCTTTCTTTTTTTTGGTTTTTCGAGACAGGGTTTCTCTGTGGCTTTGGAGCCTGTCCTGGAACTAGCTCTGTAGACCAGGCTGGTCTCGAACTCACAGAGATCCGCCTGCCTCTGCCTCCTGAGTGCTGGGATTAAAGGCGTGCGCCACCACCGCCCGGAGGACTTGGTTCTCTTTCATTCGTTGATTCCATTCTCGGGTTTGCACACCACTCATGGTCACAAGATGGCTGCCAGTAAGCGCCAGAGCTATCCCTTCCTTCCCTGGAGTTCTCCAGGGCCCAACTCAGTCCCATTTCTAATGATTGGCCTGACGGGGCTGTATGATTGTCACCAACATCCTGATTCGCTGAATGTGTGCCAAATGCTCCCGCTGAAATCAGAAAAGAGAGCCAGGCAGGAAGAGAATGCTTAAACAGGAGTTGTGCTGCTAACCACTGCCCTCACCTCCCCAGTTTGCAATATCTGAAAATACTCAAGGAAGATTATCACATAGAAAGTTCTATTTTCCTTATTCTTAATACCTCTAAATAGGTACCTATTTAGGCATTGCTAATGTCTCCTCTTTCTGTTCTGGTTATGAGCAGCAGTGACCCAAGGCAGTGTTGACATGCTCGCTGCCCCAGGCTTCAGCTGCCTTGTCTATAAAATAAGAACAATATTCTCCTACACACACACACACACACACACACACACACACACACACACACACACACACACACACACAGGGTGTGGTGAGACTTAGTGGAAGTGTAATGCCTGCAGAAACCACCAGCTTTCACTTGGCACTAATAAACTCCAGCACCAGTCTCTCGTGTTCAGAACCGCGTAACATGCTGGCCTCTGGGCAGAAAGCTTTTAGAACAAAGAAGGAAACTGACAGATCAGAGCTACTCAAGGAGTCCCTGACCATGCCTCAAGAGTGGGGGGAAGAAGCTGAGAGTGCAGGTTCAGTAGGACCCCCGCCCTGTTCACAAGACCTGAGTTTGGGAACTGACCCACCCCCATGACCACGGGGAATGCCTGAAGAGAGCTCCAAAAAATCCACAGCAACTCGCCTCACCTCAGAGCTCTGTCTCCTGTGAGAGACAGTCAGAAACTCCAACCAAATAAGGCCCCAAGCTGGGTGGGAACTTGCGTGCAGAGTGTTTATATAGATTAGAAGGTCTCTGTTGACTCACAGCTTAAACCTCCGAGGCTTTGCAGTTCATCAAAGCTTAATGCCCCGTTTCATGATGTTCCTTGCCCCGTTGCTGAGTGGCTCCGTCAGCTCTTAGAAAGGAAACTTTCCCCTTCAGGGTACATTTACCCAGTCCTGAGTCTGAAAGCCCCCGCCCCCTGTTGCTAAGGGCATCTGCTCTCTGGGATGTGGGGAGTCACCACATCGCATCTTTTATTCGGCTCATCTCTGCCCGCTGGAGCAGCCAACTCTGGAACAGCTGCGGAGCACTCAGACTCCCGGCGGGAAGAAAGGGAGAGAAACCAAATAAAGCTTAGGATGCTGCGCCAGGGCATAGGAGGCGCCCAGAGGCGGTTCTGTTCATAGGAAGCTCACTCTGTGGCCCTCTGTAGCCAGAGTTTAGGCTGGTGGGGAGCGATGGTCTTGGGAACTGCTGGTGAAGGCCAAGGAGGGATTGTCTCAAAAAACGATCCTGAAGATGTGATTTTAACCAGTGTGAACTCACACCAGAAACTTCTGCACAGCAGGAGGCTTCTGGTTGGGGAAGAGCTGGTGAACTGTGGAGGAATCTAAACTGCAAAGGGTTCGCAATGGTCACATTCCCTGTCCCACTAAAAGTGTTTGTGATTCTCAAAACAACACGAAGAGAAATGGGAAGACAAGCGATAACCTGGGAGAAAATAATTATTAACCAAACTCATGCTGCCATGACACTTATTTGCTTTAGGGATCATGGCCCAGAGGCATACAGGAAGCAAATACATAAGATAAAATAATGGTAAATGATCAGCAAAAAGTCAGACTTCTGTGGGATGTCAGCCCTGTTAGATTGCATAGTCAGAAGTTTCCTGTAAAGTTGCCATTTAAATTGAACAACTTGAGTTCTGTGAAACAAGAGGAAGGGCAATCATACGCGGATTCAAAGGGAACACTTACCATGAAGAAACAGCAGCAGAAGCAAAGGCCTGGAAGTGGGAACAAGCTTGTGTGTTCAAGAGAATGAGCAATTGCCCTGTGAGAGCAGAGAGGGGTGGGTATCAGACTTGCAAAGCTAGGTGAATGCAGGAGCAGACACAGGAGGTCTGGTCCTCTGGGGTGTTGGGAGGGGAGCAGCAGTCTGTATTCAAATGATAGGCTCTCATAAGTCTGTGAGAACCCTTTACTCGCTGCACCATAGAGTTCATAGTTGCAAATAATGAAGTCGATTGGCTGGTTTTACTAGGGGAAAAAAAAACTCATCTTAAAATTATATTGTAGGCCAATGAGACCACTTGGTGGGTAAAGGAGCTTGCTGTCAAGCCCGAGGGACTGAGTTTGATCCCCAGGGCCCAATTAGAGAGAACTGATTCCTCTGACCTCCACAGACATACTGGGACATGAGCGCATGTGCACACACAGATGTGCACAAACGTGTGTGCATGCACACACAGAGAATAAAATAAATAAGTGTAATAGCTTTTTCCCCAAATAATGTTGGACAGCTCGTAGATGTTTTGAAGGTTCTGAAGAAAGGAAGGAGGGAAGGAAGGAAGGAGAGAAGAGAAAGGAAGAAAGAAGGAAAGAAAAAAAGAAAGAAAAGGGAAGGAAAGGAAAAGAAAAGAAACAAACGTACAACTCAGTGTCAAGGGTAAAGCCAATTCTTTAAGCCACAGAAGCATCCAAATGCCCCTGAGGTAAATTGTGTGTGTGGAATCTAACCCAGCCTCCCTCAATTGCCTCAGAAAGGATTTTGGCCAAAGCAGCCTTCTTTAGGTTTCTCTCAGCACCCATTGGTGTCTCCCAAGTGACAGAGCCTGGGCCACCATCTGAAACCCAAGTTGCAAAGGAAACTGGGAGCTTGGGTTTTCTAGGTTTTTAACATCTGGGAGTAAGACTATCAAAGAGTCCTCCCTTAAATCTCACAAGAAACCTCATTCCCCAAACTTAAGGAAGATAATTTTAAAACATAGAATTAGAAAGTCAGAAAGGGAAGGGGGAAAACCTGGAGAATGGAGTGAGTGTAAATATAAAGACCAGTGGCCGCGCACTTGGGAGGGCTCAGAGGGAGGAGAGGGAAGGGAAATGATATGCTACAAATATCATTTAAATATCAAAAAATATTTTAAAGATATATAAATTTCAGTTAGGCTCTGGCAGTAATTCAAATGAGGCAGAATGGAAGGCTTGAAGGGCCTGGACAATGTTACAAGATAGGAGGGTTCTCAGGGCAGGGCCCGCCGCCAGCAACTTCCGGGTCTTCTGGGAACTTTACTAAAAATGCGAAAATGTCAGGTCTCAGTCTGAACTCACTTGACTCTGAATCCTGAAGAAGGAGGGGCACAGTCGTTGTGACACGTGTGTGTGTGTGCGCGCGCGCGTGTGCATACATGAGTGTTCACGCATGTGTATGTGTGCGTCTGTGTATCTGCCTGCCTGTCTGTCTGAGACAGGATGGAGAGGGAAAGCTTTGAGGACCTGAGAAGGAAAAGGAACCCTCACGCTGGTGCCCAACGGAAGCCCCAGGAATTCCAGTACAATCAACCACTGCTTAAGGCCTTCCTCCCTTTCCAGCTGTAAACCAGCAATTTTCTAGGAATATCACAAGAAACCTCATTTACATGACAAGGACAGGTTCACTAACCCCCCTGTGCAAGCCAAAGGACCCTGGCTTTGCCTTATCAGATCCTGGTTCTTCCCAAGGCCTCTCTGGAGCCTTCTTACTTATCTCACTTTCAAAAGGAAGGGGTGGGGTGGGTTCTTAGCAACCTCTGAGGTGTAGCTTGAGAGCAACCAAAATGGTATATGTGGTTAATGATTAGACAATTGCTTACTGTGCCCATTGCACCCCTACTCAGTACATCTTACTTTCTCCAGTTCTCCCTTAAAAAACATGTACCACCTCCACACTTCAGTTGTCTTGCTTTCTTCCTGAGTGCCTCTCTTTCTTTTAACCCTTGTGCTTAAGCCTATTTTATATACCTTCTTATATATCTTTAATAAAATACCCATTTCTCCCTCATAAACTGGCTACTCCTGAAATTCTTTTAAGCAACGAAGCTCTAAGTTAAGGTCCCTTAAAAATCTAGGAAAACTTCTCAGGCTGCTGAAGGTGTCAGCATGGCGCCCTGGCTCTGTTCCCTCACTGTTGACATTCTCCACCTTATTTTGTGAGACAGGGTCTCTTACTGAACCTATAGCTCGCCGATTTTCCTAGGCTGACTAGCCAACAAGCACCAGGGAGTCTCTTCTCCCTGTCTCCTGAGCACTAGGACTCCAGGCATGTACCACAGGTCCAGGCATTTGATGTGAGCACTCAGGACCTTGTGCTTGGGTGACAAGCACTTTCCTGACTGGGACATCTCTCAGCCTCTGCAGTTGTTGTCTCTAGAGGCCACCTACATGGTCTTGATGCATGCTAACATCTAGCGCGGGGGGGGGGGGTGAGGTGAGGATGCTTGGAAGTTCTCTACAGACCTTCTTGGTGGATTTGACATGGAATCGGAGAAGAGAGCAGGATCAAGAGAACACCTAGATCTTTCCTTGAGTTATTGATTAGACTCTTGTATCTTATGCCAAGCTGAAAAGACTGAAAGGAGCTGATTTGGGGGAACGAAGATTTGAGAATTCTTTTATGGAAATACATAGTTCGTTAGGCACAGGGTGGAGTGTGAGAATCAAGTGTGCAGCTGGGTGAGTGTGGGGTTTGGAGGAGAGATTTGTGCTGGGGAAATAGGTAAGGAGGCATCAATACTCAGATGGCACTTAAAATTGGTGATGTCGGTAGAGGAGGGCTTATGCAAAATACGAAAATGAGATTTGACGTTAAGAGTGTGTGCTGGACTCTGCCCAGAAGACTAACGTGGGGAGGTCAAGGAAGTGTAGCTATCAGCTTGTAGTCTGTGGTGTCAGGGAAGCAAGACAAGGTGTTTCCAGGGAAAGGTCAAGGTTCACACTGATCCAATAAGAAACAAACAGAGGGCTCAGAAGCAGCATAAAGATAGTGTTGCTCCTGACAGTCTGGGGACAGTAGAAGGTGCAAAGGCCCACTGCCCTTCTGAATCCCTTACCCTGTCTGAGGACCTAAGAGAACCCATCTCCCACAAGAGGAGCTGGAGTCCTGAGCCACAGTATGAGCATACAAGGAAGGGAGGCTCCCTGCTTCCAGTTAGGAAACTGTTCCCAAGTGGAGCAATACCAATCTGTGCTGTCCACAGAAGACCCTCCCCCAAAAGCAAGCTACTTCTCCCTCTGGCAGAAAAGAAAAGGACATAGAAGTGATTTTCCTTTGTATTTCTCTCCTGGGAATACCATGTGGCCAATTGTACAGACACATGAAGAGAAGGGCACACTCTCTTCCCTGGCCCCGCCGTGAGAGGGTCTGATGGGAAAGGTCTAAAATGAATGGAGTCAAGCTTCAGAATGAGCTGAGAAAGGACCCAGATTGGAGACCATTTCATTGTATTAAGTTTGTCCTTAAGGGGTAACCATATGCATTTTACATTTGTTCTAAAGTGTTCTCTCTACATAGTGAACATTCACCTAGCTTGATGACCGTTCTGACAGCCTATTCTTGCAAAGGCCCACTGGACAACCTTAGAGAAACTACTCAATCTCCTTGTGTTTTCCAGGCTGAAGGAAACCAAAACCAAAATCTCTCCAGGGGTTGACATTATGCCACGTGCCTTAAGACACTAAAGCACTAAAACCATGCCAGACACACAGAGAGCTACACACACATCAGTGCTTGCAAGGTGAATGGCAAGGACGGGGACAATGACGGCCTCACCTCAGAGAACAAAAGGTTTCAGAAGGCCATTCTCTTGGTGCATGACTGTAACATCTTGGTGACAGTGTCAGAAAAACTCGCCCCACCTTTGCTCTGGGCCCTGCCATGTCTGATGACAGTACACACTGCAACCTTGAGTGTACTTTGCCGAGATGTGTTTTCTAAGCCTTACTTACAGCATCCCAATGGTAGACAACTCGTGTTCCCCCTTCTGGTCAGCCCTGAGAACAATGCCAACAGTTTTCTGAAATGAAAGCAACTAAAAATACTTTTTGATGATGGAGATGGAGCAAGTTGAGCAACATGAAGCAGAATACGGAAATGATACCAAGAAGCACCCAGCCAGTGAATTGCACATCCCACCTGGCTTTCATCTCCCAGAATTAACCAAAGACTCAATATTGGTTTTCCCTTTTCCTGGGGGCTTCACTACATCTTGCTGTGTACACTCACTCCATCTAGTAGAGAAAAAAAAATTTAGTCAGCCACGATTAATGGCACATGACTGCATCAAATGGTTGCCAGAAATTTGAGCAGCAAAATAGCATAATCTTTTCTTCTTCATGAGCCTTGGAGGAGCTCCATTGACTCAATGAGTGTTCCCCATTTTGGACACTCAACAATCTCTTTCATATATATGATTAAATTGATATTAATGTTATAATCAGATATATTCCATAATGCTATCAATGAAAATGTGACTGTCCTGTTAAACAAAACTATGCACTGATCTATTTTACTCTCACTTCTGTTACATAAGGCAAAGTCACTGTCCCCCAACCCCCTCTTCAGTTAAAGAAATTGAGGCACAGAGATAAGGAATGATCTGAGATCATGTCACTAACCAGTGGCAATCTTTTATCACCCAAGGCCCTGCTTGCCTGATGCCATGGTATTCAACACACTCTCCTCTCGGGGTATGGCCCATCTCCAAAGGAGGCCTCAGCCCTGCCATGAGGAACCCTCTCTTTCTCTTTGCAAATAATTTTTTCCTCTTTGCCTGTCTGGAAAAGATGGCTCGGCAGCCAACACAGTGAGCAGTTGTGTGACTTAGGAACAAATATGTAGCAGGGCTGAGTCTCTCCAGATGTTGAGCTAAATAAGGCACAAGAGGATCTCCTGGATCCAGAAACTCTTAAAGCCAAACTGGGAGCAGAGGGGACAGCAGAACACTCAAGAAGATAAACATTCAAGAGTCCCTGCCATGTGCCACAAGCCACACAGAGGGCAGGGGTCAGGATAAGGAGCCTACCCACCGTGTGATTAAACATGACCGTTTTCTCACTTTCACTGCCCCACCCTACAGGAGTACGGTCTAATCCCGCACTATTGAATTCAAGAGTGGCTGTTCAATGGTGCTGGTTGATGCAATGTAGACAGAGCTGACGCATACCTTCCAGTTTGTGGTCTGCCACCGTAGACTGGCAATATTCCCAAGACAGGCTGCCTCAGAGCTGACTGAAAGTGTGGTGTGCGAGCTACTGTTTTCAGATTGCTGTTATAGCTACGTGACCAAGCCTTGTCTCCCAGGGAAGCCTGAGGAGATCACGGAGCTGGTATTTGGTAGAGCCAGAATGGCTCCCCACTAACATTAACACAGGCTTCACAAGGCCACGGGCTATGCAAGTGCTACGCGCGTATCATCTCCATTGTCACAGAGAGACTGTAACTTTTATATAAAGTTCTTACCCAAATTTTGAATGAAGGGATGCCACAGCCTGTCTTCTGTTGCTTGGACAAAATACCTGAAATCAGATCATCTGGAAAGAGTAGAGGTTTATTTGGCTTATGGCTCCAGAGACAGGGAAGCCTATGAGCACTGTGCTGCCTTGTGCCTAGTACCGGGTAAGGGTTTCTTACTGCATCATAACCTAGTACAGAGTGTCACATGTACAAACAGGGCAAGCATGTTCCCACCCATTTATAGTCCTCTCCCTATAATCCACTAATGCCATGTTGGGGCCCCACCTTCACATCTTCTTCTAATCCTAATTACCTCCCAAATGCCTCACCTCCAAACCCCATTAACACATGATTTTGAAGACTAACTTTTAGATGGTATAATCAAACTGTAAGAAGAACATTTCAGCTCACACAACTTGTAAGGAAGATGCAGATGAACCTGACCAGATGGCTCGCTATCACTAGTTTAAGCTCTTAATGACTAAGTCTATTCTGTGTTCTTCTTCAGTTAATGGAGTTGAGAAATTGAAGGGGTAAAGTGAGTTTGCTAACCAGGATGAGCCCATCAGATGGTACGCTCATACTTAGAAAGTCATAAGAAAGATGTCATCTATCCCAAGTGATGACCAATCATGTCAGACCCTTTATGTGTGGACCAATGTGGTGGGAGGGACAGAGCTTTCCCATTGCTCTTTTAGCCCTGCACACCTCCTTTCTCAACACAGAGCTCCTGCAAAGCTGTTGACTCATAGTGTCCAGTCTCTCACATCACTGCACAGCTGGAGACACAATGTGGGTGGTACCTACAGGAGCATAGGGAGACACAATGTGGGTGGTACCTACAGGAGCATAGGGAGACACAATGTGGGTGGTACCTACAGGAGCATAGGGAGACACAATGTGGGTGGTACCTACAGGAACATAGGGGCAAGAAAGGACATAATCTTTAGAATACGGACCTTTCAAGAGAGTGAACTCAGATAGACAGGGAGGGAGGAAACTGACCATGGTAGCATGCGTTTGTGTTGGGGGCAGGGAGAGACAGGAGAAAAGAAGTAGAGACAGGCAGATGATCCCTGGGCTCTCTAGCTAGCCAAACTAGCCTAATAAGCAAATTCTAAGTAAAAATGAGAGACCCTCACACATACATATCCCTACATAGACATGCATAAAAATAAATAAATGAATAAAAGAGAAAGAAAGAAAAAAAGAAAGAGGAAGTAAAGAGGGAAGGAAGAAAGAAAGAAAGAAAAAAGAAAGAGAAGGAAGGGAGCAAGAAAGAAAGAGAAAGAAAAAGGAAGGAAGGAAAAAAAGAAGGAAGGAAGAAAGGAAGGGGGAAAAAGAAAGAAAAGAAAAGAAGTTAAATCTCTCTGGAATACTTTAGATCTGAGCTCCTGGTTGTGCTTGGCATTGACTAGATTTGGCACCTTAGGCAAGTTGTTTCTCTCTCCATATTGGTAAAACGAGATAAAGGAGACAATTTTGATGACTCATTCAACTCTTTATGGAGGGAAAATGTGATCACCCAAGTTGTGTGTATGGCCTAACACTGCACAGGCACCTGGTGAGTGTTAGTGATCTCAGAGCCTCCCAGGAACTGTCCTGGGTGCGCTCTGTCACACCTGTCCTGCCCTTTGTTCCTACCCACCCTTCCTTCCGCTCCCAATCCAAAGGAACTTCTGGCCTCCTGGACAGATGTGTTTTCTGATATGACTTCAACCTGAAAACAGGTCTTCTCCCTGGGATACGACTCAGAAATAGATTGTGAGGTTGGAGAACAGGGCTACATTTGAGGAATGTTAAGAGTTTAGAAAGCTACATTACAGTTCAGCTTTGGAAAACTGATAAAATATCTTTGCAGAAGAAAATGCAAACTGCCCCAAACACTACTCTAGTGTACATGCAAGGACCATCTTCCAGGATGCTTACTCAACTCATGGCCAGGAGGAAAAGAAGAAAGGATCCCCTAATCCCTCTCAAGGACTCATGGTCAATAGTCTAAAAATCCCCTAGGTCTTTCCTCCTGAAGCTCCTACCACCTGTCAGCAGAACCGCCATGGAGCCCCATCCAGTCTCTCTCTCTCTCTCTCTCTCTCTCTCTCTCTCTCTCTCTCTCTGTGTGTGTGTGTGTGTGTGTGTGTGTGTGTGTGTGTACATGTGTGCACCTAAGTGTGGAGGCCAATGTCAACCTCAGGTGTTCTTATCAGGTAGGCTAGGGTGTATATGAGCCCCAAGATCTGTCTGTCTCTGTCTTCCCAGTCCTGGGTTTGTAAATGTATGCATCACGTCCTGCTTCTCTTCCTTCCTTCCTTCCTTCCTTCCTTCCTTCCTTCCTTCCTTCCTTCCTTCCTTCCTACCTACCTTCCTTCCTTTCTCTCTCTTTCCCTCTCTCTCTTTTTCTCTCTTTCTTTTTTCCTTCTTTCCTTCTTGTTCATTAGTTTGTTTCCGAGAAAGGGTCTCACAGTATAGCTTGGATTGTCCTGGAACTCACCATGTAGACCAGGCTGGCCTTGAACTCACAGAGATCCACACATCTTTGCCTCCTGAGTACTGGGACTAAATTCATGTGCCACTATGCCTAGCTTGTTTATTTTCAAATCGGGCTCTCACACTCACATGAGAAGCCCTTCATCATCTGAATCGTATTTCGGCACTCCAATCCATTTAACATTTAATGGACCTTTGGGGACCATATCCATTCTATAACAATAGAGGTAGGAAGCTTAAACTGTGGGCTGCAGTTCCTGACCTACAAAATAGGAGGAATCATACCTGCTTGACACTACAGCAAGAATTAGGAATGCAGATCAAAAACATTCTTCTGTGGAGAAAGTAGTCACCCAGTGACAATTGCTGCTGCTAACGGAGTCTGCTACAGTCTGAATGCCAAGAGTCCCTCTAACCTACCCCTGAAGTCCATATGCACTCCAGCATGATGCCCCTGAAAGGTGGAGAACTTTTACTGCACGAGAATAGATGAATGTGCCCTTGACTGGGACTGTTGGAACAATGACTCCTTCTGCTGCCGATTCACTTCTCAGTCACAAGATAAGCGGTTTATCCTACTCAGTACTCCTGCCATATCAAACAGCCTTACCACAGACTAACGTGATGGGTCCTATCTTCCAGGCAGATGCATATAAAACTCTGAACTCTGATCAACTTCTCTGTGGAAGTCACTTATCTCGGGCATCTGTTAACAAGATGGATAGCTGATTTGCACTGAACTAAGGTCAGTCTGGCATCTGACACCATGAATATCAGCTGGGCAAGAGTCATGTTTTACACGGCGTGGTAGTGTGTGATCTATAGCCTTACCTGAGATGCTAAGGCAGGAGGATTATCAGTTCAAAGGCTATGTTGAAGAAAGAAAGAAAAAAAGAATCTCTCAAAAACAACTGCAGAGATGACCCAGCAGTTAAAAGTACTTGTTGCTTATGTAGAGGACCTTAGTTCAACTGTCAACACACACATGGTAGTTCACAATCATCTGTAACTCCCAGGAACTCATGTGGTATGACTTCATGTATATAACATAAATCTAAATTTCTTAATTAGAGTTAATCAGAGTCTTGGTCATGAGTTTAAGAACATGTCCAGTTTTTTCCATCATTCCTGTGTCTCAGATTTCTTCAGAAAAATAGAACTAGAATTTCTAATTAAACCTAGGTTTTCACATGGGTGGCATTTATTGTTATTTATTTAGATAATTTATCAGTAATAACTTATTAGTAATATATTCAGTTATTCAAGAACAATGAGAATACTTTAAAATAAGATTATACCTTAGGAAAATGCATGGCTAGAGAAGCCAATATAAGGCAGACTATTTATTGTAAAAACATGGCATTGAATTTATGCATGATATTTGCCTCTCCTCCCATTGAACCATTTCTCGGCTCCTGGCTTGGACTTGATAGTGCAGTTCTCTTCCAAACAGGACAATAGCAAATGTAAAGAAAGAGAAGGACCCTTAAGACTGCCTTTTTTTGCTTCCTTGAGATCAACATGTAAGAAAGCTTAACTGAAGAAGCAACGTGGAATAAGAACAGACTAGAGAGCTAGTTCCTGAACAATGATCCCAAGAGAAACTAGCAAACGAACCATTCAGTTAAGCCTGGCCCGCATTTTTGAAGCCAGAGTCATGAGCAAGCATAGTGATTGTTTAAAACAAGTATGTTGAAGTGGTTTGTTCTGCACAAAAAATAAATGATACATAAGATCAGGTGATTTTATAAGGACTCCTGGGCTCCTAAAAAATCCTCAGGTGTATCCCACAGTCCTGAGTGGGGTTATTAATAAAGGTGACTGTAAGCCTGGGCCAATGCCACTCCTCTCTCGTGTCAGTACTCCAAGTGGAAGGCCTGTGGACCCCAGCCTCAGTGTTCTCCAAGGTCTTCTCAAGGCCTGGCTATTCTACTAGCCCTCTGATCCAGGGAGCTTCCCTGGTATCCTTCAGGCAAATTCGATTCACCCTTGTGCTAGCTGCAGTTGGTATCTGTCACTTGAACCCCATTCCCGGTTCTTGGTTAGCAATCATCACCTTCAAAGAGCTTTGAATGCTCTAGATGAGGTGGAAAGGGTCAGTAAGTGGCTGAACTTCCCGTGTTGAGAGCACCATGATTGTTTTGCAGAGGAGGAAGGGAGGAGGAAGCTTTACCGTCATGGGATGTCCCGAGCAGGAATCCTACCAGCTCAACTTTCCACTCAATTTTCCCCTTGATCCACAGACTCAGCAACTAGAGAGAGTTCTGCCAACACAGTAGACTTTGAATTATTCCTTGTTAGCTTGAATTCTAAAGCCATGTGTCATCTGCTAGGAAAAACCAGTAAGCAGGTCCCATTCTTCACTGCTGGCCTAAAGCTATCCAGATGCTTGAAAGAATGAGGAAGTGAAAGTCACCTTCCCCAATATCCCAGAGCACAAAGAAGGGTGAATGAGTGGTTTTCTTTGTGACTATTTTGTGTATGTGCATATGTAAATGTAATGAGAGTATATGCATGCATGTGTGAAAGCGTGCATGCATGTGTGTGTGATGCGTGCCTGTGTGAGTATATTTGGGTACAGATGTGCCCATGTCATGGTACATGTATGGAAGACTGTTGTAAGAGGCACGGGCCATATTCCTGGTGCCCAGCTAGCTTAACTCCCAAAATAATTATACAGAAACTGTATTTATTGAAATACTGCCTGGTCCATTATCTCCAGCCCCTTATTGGCTAACTCTCACATATTAATTTAACCCATCTCCATTATTGTGTATAGCCACTTGACTGTGGCTTACCAGCATGAGTCTAACCAGCGTCCATCTTGGGCAGGAAAACCATGGCGTCTGCCACACTACCTTCTTCCCAGCATTCCATTCTCTTTTCCCTGCCTATCTAAGTCCTGCCCTATGAAAAGGCCAAGACAATTTCTTTATTCAACCAATAAAAGCAACACATAAAAAAAGGACCTCCTACACCAGAAGTCAGAGGACAACTCTGTAGAGTTGGTTCTCTCCTTCCACCCATACATGAATTCCAGGAATGGGACTCAGATCATCAGGCTTGTGAAGTAAGTGCTTTTATCCACTGAATCATCTCACTATCCCGAGTCTGTCTTTTTGGTGATTGCTGTTCCTTCTGCCGGGTTCACAAGCTTCCAAGGATTCTCCTGCCTCCATCTCCCACCTCGCCATAGGAATTCTGGGATTACAGAGGTATGCTACTATGCCAGGCTTCACACACATTCTTGGGACTCAGGCTCAGGTCCTTGCACATGTGAACCCTCTCCCAAGCTCTTCCTGGTGACGATTAGAACTTAGTGTCTCTGTCTCTTTTAAAGTTTAATCACTTTTGGAACACAGGTGATGGAAGGAAAAGCATTTTTCTAATTGTTTTTGCTTCTGCTAAGGAAGAACCAGTTTAGAGGAGCCCTCAGGAGAAATACTGCAAAGAGAAAAGAGGGGAGCAGGAAGAAGAGGAAAATGAACCAAGTACTCTTAACCACACAGTCGTATCTTCAACCCCCAAACTGGTTTGAAATAACCATTGTGCTAGCCTGTGATTCTGTGAGCCAACCGTTTGAGCTGGGCACAGTTGAGTGGCTCATCTGTCTGTTTCTCTTGGGCTCATTCTTCAGGGTGTAGTCATCTCGTCTGTTCTTCAGGGTGTAGTCATCTGGTCTGTTCTTCAGGGTGTAGTTATCTGGTCTGTTCTTCAGGTTGTAGTTATCTGGTCTGTTCTTCAGGGTGTAGTTATCTGGTCTGTTCTTCAGGGTGTAGTTGTCTGGTTTGTTCTTCAGGGTGTAGTCATCTGGTCTGTTCTTCAGGGTGTAGTCATCTGGTCTGTTCTTCAGGTTGTAGTCATCTGGTCTGTTCTTCAGGTTGTAGTTATCTGGTCTGTTCTTCAGGGTGTAGTCATCTGGTCTGTTCTTCAGGTTGTAGTTATCTGGTCTGTTCTTCAGGTTGTAGTTATCTGGTCTGTTCTTCAGGTTGTAGTTATCTGGTCTGTTCTTCAGGTTGTAGTCATCTGGTCTGTTCTTCAAGTTGTAGTCATCTGGTCTGTTCTTCAGGGTGTAGTCATCTGGT
>PVIU01017952.1:0-40351 GCA_004026605.1 Ondatra zibethicus
GGCCACCCTCCCAGGCCGCCCTCCCCGGCCGCCCTCCCTAAAGGTTGCTTGGTTCTCCCCATTACCAACACAATACCCTCTATCCTTTTACCTTCCTTCCTTCCCTTCTCACTTTTTGAAACAGGATCTCTCGCTGAACCCAAATCTCACCAATTCAGCAAGACTGGCTGACTGCTGAGCTCGGAGATCCACCTGCCTCGTCTCTCATCCCCCCCTCAACCCCAATACTCTAATTACAGATACTCCTGGGCCTGGTCTTCCTGTGAGTGCGGGGAGATCTGAACTCATAACCAACTGAACTGTCCCCAGCATCCACTCCGACCCTGCTCCTCACAGAGCTTAGGCCACTGCCACTTCACACACTCATTAGTGTGTTTTCTCTACCAGAATCTGTTCCAACGACAACAAAACTTGTTTTGTTTGCTGCTACTCTCTGGGGTTATGGCTGGCACCCAAAGGTGCTTAATAAACCTTTATTGCTGGGAAGGACACATGGCTAGAGGGGACAGCTAAAAGGTGAAAGCACACGCTGGGAAAGTCAACCAAGAAATACCTGCAACGTCACCTTCCCCAGAGGTGCCAGAAAAGGAAGAGGGATTCAACTTTCTGTCCTGGGGGGTGTGGAACTAGCCACCTTGGTGTTTAGCTGTTTATTCCAACTGGCTGAAAAAAATAAACTAGATTCATGATCGTTTAACACAATTCCTTTGACTGGAATCTCATCAAGAGCCCAGTATGTAAAACCTGATAGCCAAAAGCAGATTTATTATTATAGCTTAGTCTCAAAAAAATAAAAATTAAAAATGTATCCAGTGGTTATGAGGAGTCTAGGAAAACCTGGCCTAGCAATGCCAGTTTAGAGGTGAAGGGCTGGCTAGGGCAGCTGAGAAGTGGGGCTCTCTGCTTAGCGGGCTGCTTCCCCCTGGGCTGGTCATGGTTTTCAGGTGAGGAGAGCGTGCCCGGCTCTGCTGGGGGCTCCCAGGGTCCTGAGCGCATTGTCTTTCTCTGAGCTCTTGACCTGCTCTCTTTGAGAGAGTAGAACTCCCTCATCAAGTCCTCCACTTCCCACTGCTCCTCCTTCAGCCGCCGGCAACAGTGCAAGGCGGCGGGGTCAATGGGGTGAGCTTCGGTGTTGAAGATGTAGCCCCCAGCTCCCAGGATGCATTCCCCATGGGGGGTCATCACAGAGTCAAAGGTGGAGCCGTTGTTATGGATGAAGTTGTTTGGGTGGAACAGAAGGTAGAGGTATTTCACAGTCTCGGCCAGGAAGAATGACTCCATGCGGTTGTCCAGCTTGTGGTCCCGGAGGTCCTTGATCTGCCACATGAGAGGAAGAAGCAAGTCAGAACAGACCATGGTTTGGGAGTCAGGGTCAAGTAGCCCCCTTCAGAAACTGCTCAACCACTAAATAGCTGAGGGCCTTTGGGTGAATCACTTCTTTGAGCTTCACTCTTCCCAAGCCACCACCACCTCTCACCTGAATAATGACAAACTTCTGCGTCTGTCCTTCCCCTATGGTACACTTAGATTGCAGGTTTTACCTGTCACTTCTCTTAGGGACATCTCATGGCACACGGGCTGAGGATCTGAGTCTGTCGGATCCCCCAGGACCTAGTCCCTGCTCCCTCTCTGCCCTCATTTCTTCCTACTTGGATCCTTTTCTTGCAGCTCCAGGCTCAAATCACACTCTCACCTGAGGGTCTTTGTGAAGGTTTTAAAATACAAATCTAAGGAAGTGAGGGAGACAGCTATGAGGCTGATAGGGGAACAAAAAAAAGACATGCCTCTACCTCTGTCCCCGCCTCTGCCCTTCTGTCCCTTGCCTCTCTGAACTCTCTGAACTCTTCTGTGGTCTCTTTAGCCCTTTGTAGCCATTCTATCACAGATTCACATTTATACAGATACATGGATGATAGAGATACATGTAATTCGTGCATGATGTATAGTGCATAACCTGAGAACTTTTTTAAGATTTATTTATTTATTTATTATGTATACAACATTCTGCCTCCATGTATGCCCACACGCCAGAAAAGGGCACCAGATCTCATTACAGATGGTTGTGAGCCACCATGTGGTTGTTGGGAATTGAACTCAGGACCTCTGGAAGAGCAGCCAGTGCTCTTAACCACTGAGCCACCTCTCCAGCCCCCAACATGAGAATTAATATCATAGTTCAAGACTGGAATGGAGTCTGGAAAGACTAGAAAGACAAAGAACTTGTGTTTGCCAATGGACAGCTATCAAGGGAAACTGGGAATACTTGGCAAACTGCAACAACAAACCACTGTAGCTTATGAATTTATTATTAGATAAATCCTGACACTGTGGAAAGATATCAGTGTGCCCATCTGTTTCCAACACAGTCCTCACAACAAAAGTGACACACCCTCCTGACTTGACCCTTCCTTACGAGTGTCAGGTTTGGACTATTGTGCATAACTAAGGGTTGGCTATAGAAATTTCAGAAGCTCCCAGGCCGAGATGAGTGGGATAATCTACTACAGATGCTTACTTTTAGCTTCTTAGATTTTTCAGTACATTTAAGCAAAACGAATTCTCAATGGACATTTAGATTACACAACTGTGACTCAAGTATGGACTCAATCAAAGACCAAGTCAGGTTTTCTTCCCTGTTTGACAAAGACTGAAGGGCTGTTCCCATCATGCACCTTGGGAGACTTCCCAGAGGCCTCCTTTTCATGGAAATGAGCTTAGCTTTCCCAGTGCACTTATGGCTTTGGTTTTTCAGAGAACTGAACACACTGGAAGCCAAAACAAACCACCACTTTACTACAGATCTTCTCCATGAAAACAATGAGTCTAGCAGGAAACATAGCACAGTTGTGGAGTGCGTGTCCAGCACACATCAGGCCCTAGGCTCAATCTTCAGCACAAGAAAGGAAAAGGGCCTGTCTATACCTTACTTATAAAGTACCAACACATCCCAAAATTGTGCAGAGGTTTTGCTTTGAATTCCACATCCCAACACAAACTCTGTAGACTCTCGGGGAACACACAGCTCATTTCTTAGCCGTCTGCCTTCTGTGAATTAGAGTGGCTGTCTGCACCTCGCCTGTTGGGTCCTATGAGGATGTCAGCTCTGTCACAGAGCAGTTAGTATGCTCTACCAATCAGATCACAGCACAGCTCTGTCACAGAGCAGTTAGTATGCTCTACCAATCAGATCACAGCACTGCTCTGTCACAGCTCTGTCACAGAGCAGTTAGTATGCTCTACCAATCAGATCACAGCACTGCTCTGCACCTCACCTGTTGGGTCCTATGAGGATGTCAGCTCTGTCACAGAGCAGTTCGTATGCTCTACCAATCAGATCACAGCACTGCTCTGTCACAGCTCTGTCACAGAGCAGTTAGTATGCTCTACCAATCAGATCACAGCACTGCTCTGCTGCGGACCCCACCCCTCCTGTGCCTACAAAGGCCCCCCCATCATCCACCTCTGCCCTTTCTGTGTCCTCGTCTCTACCCTTCTGCCTTGCTCACTCTCCTTACTTCAACCATACTGGCTTTCTTTCTGTCTCTCATGCACGTTTTTATTATTTTTCCAACTAAAATGTAAGCTCCTGAGAGCACGGGTCCAGGTCTGCCTGTCTCTACCCCTGGCCTAGAACAGCGCCTGGCACATGGCAGCCACACAGTAAACACCGTGGGAGCAGCAGGACTGCTTATTCAGGAGCCCATGTTTGAATACAGGACTATTCAACTATTCAAGGAATATAGGACTCCAGATTTAATTTCTTTTTTTTTTTAGATTTATTTATTATGTATACAATAGTCTGCCTCCATGTATGCCCGGATGCCAGAAGAGGGCGCCAGACCCCACCACAGATGGCCATGAGCCACCATGTGGTTGCTGGGAATCAAACTCAGGACCTCTGGAAGAGCAACCAATGCTCTTAACCACTGAGCCATCTCTCCAGCCCCAGATTTAATTTCTTAAAATTTATTTTAAAAGCCTTCAGACAAAATTTTCTACAAACCCCACTTTGCAAAGCACATATTCTGAGAGACAGGACTACTGGTGCCGAGAGCTTAGGGTCTAATCCACCTTGGCAGCTAGTCCCACACCACTTGTGAAACTCCATTTTGGTTAACTGTGACAATCCCAGTAACTACAATAATGTGGACTTGTTGCTCTATAAGCTGGACTGCCCGGCCCTGGGGGCCCCACAGAAAGGCCACCAGTTAGGATGTTTATCAGTCACCCAACATTCTTGGACTGTCTGCTCACTGCTTACCCCTAACAATGACACGCTACAGGCCAAAAAGAAACTTTTCAGCCTTCTTCTATGTTCCCGCCCCTGTGCCCTATAACTACACCAGCTTGTAAGAGGACCCTGGACTCTAACTCCTGCAGAGCCCTGCAGGTCTTTCCCCAGAAGGCCTGTTCTGCCTGAGTCACTCTACCCTTGCCTGTCTTTCCTGACCTTTCACACTTCACCAGAGGCTTTCGGCAAGCTTCTCTGTTCACAGTATACAGCCGCTCCCCTCTGGTGCTAACGCTCCAGCGCTCCCAGCCACAACCGTGGCTTGTGAGTGGCAAGAGGCCCCGAAACACTCACAGTTGCAAATCCGCACTCCACCTTGCTGATTTTCTCAATGGACTCCACTGCGTCTCTTCCGAGTTCTAGAAGAGTGGGATCCCCTGTGGCGCGGTAGAGGTACATTGCGCTCTCGATGAGCTCTGTAAAGCCAAACAGACCTTCTCAGTGGCTGAGCAGTCATGGCATGGGGCCCACGCAGGAAAAGGACTTCCCCTCCATTGCCGGTCTGCAGAGCCCAGCTGGAGAGAATCATAGCACAGCTTTTGGGACTACTTGGCAAACTGCAACAACAAAACCATTGTAGCTTATAAATTTACTACTAAATAAGTTCTGGCATGGTGGAAAGACTGGAAGTGTCCATGGAGTTTTCAGAGCCAAGATGCACAAATCCTGAAGCTCCGCTGAGCCCAGCAGACTCCCACTCCCCACCATTCCCCAAAGAGGCAGCCCAGCTCTGGGACAGAAAAGGTAACGGAGGTTGTGGCCTGATCCGCAACATCTGTCCTCTCCCTGACTTCAGCAGTGTCCGTGGCTGTCTGACTCGCAACTATTCCCAGAAACCATGTGAAAAGAACAACCATGGAACACAGTGCAATGAAGGAGGACTTGTCCAACACATGCAAGGCCCTGGCTACGATTCCCAGGACCACAGAAAAAGAAAAAATATAATTAAAAAAGCTGGGCATGGTGGCACACACCTAAAAATCCCAGCTCCCGGAAAATGAGGCAGGAGGATCAAGAGTTCTAAGTCACTGAGTCACCCTCATCAGTACAGTGAGTTCAAAGCTAGCCTGGGCTACACGAGAAGGTGCTTTAGATGCTCTGAAGGGGTCCTATTCTCCACCACAGCTAGATGTTCAGCCAGGGACTCTTTCCTAAGCCAGATATTGGCCAGCAGGAGTGGGCCCAGGTGAGACTATTTACCATTTAAAAAAAAAAAGAACATATGTATTGCTTTTAAATACATGAATTGTTATTGGGAAAAATGATTCTGTGCTGTTGACGGCCTCGGTGGGCAGAAGTGAAAACTCATCATTTTTTCTTTTCTTTTTCTTTAAATTATTTTGGGACAGGGTCTCTCTATGCAGTTCTAGCTGTTCTTGAACTCTTGAACTCACTTTGTAACCAGGCTGGCCCCTAACTTACAGAGATTCACCTGCCTCTGCCTCCTGAATGCACCACCACTATCCAGCTTCATTATGTTTTCTACTGTAACACCAACTGCTTCTCAAATCAAAGAATTTCTCTCTTCCCTTCCCCGACATCTCCCCTGAGCTCCTTTCCTGGTTCTCTCCCTTCTGGTGGAAACTCTAGCTCCCAATTCTTTACTCATCTACCCATTTCTGTAGTGTGGGGAGCAGAGCCAGGGCCTTGCACATGCTAGGTCCCCCACAGAGCCATTGACACACCACCAGAGCTGTGTCCACAGACACCCCACCAGAGCTGTGTCCACAGACACCCCACCAGAGCTGTGTCCACAGACACGCCCATCAGAGCTGTGTCCACAGACACCCCACCAGAGCTGTGTCCACAGACACCCCACCAGAGCTGTGTCCATAGATACCCCACCAGAGCTGTGTCCATAGATACCCCACCAGAGCTGTGTCCACAGACACCCCACCAGAGCTGTGTCCACAGATACCCCACCACTGTGTATGTCCATAGACACCCCCACTACTGAGTTGTGTCCATAGACACCCCCACCAGAGCTGTGTTCATAGACACCCCTACCACTGTGTGTGTCCATAGGCACACCCCTATTCACAGAGATGTGTCCATGGGCATACCCCCTAACACTGAGCTGTGTCTGTAGGCACACCACCTACCACTGAGCCTCATCTACTCTTATTTTAGAGAACAAGACTCCACCCATCTCCTCAGATCTCTCTCCCTTCCCTCCCCTCATCCCACAGGCCTCTAAACAAGTGCTAACCCAACTGCTCACATTCTAGGGTGCATTCCAGGGCAGACAACACAAGCAGAAAAGACAGTGTTCTCGTGGGAGGCCTCCCTCTGCTGTCAGCAGCTGGCTGGGTCAAGGCCAACTTTTTCTCACACATGGGCTTAGTGTGTGAGCCAGTGCTTTGCTATATGCCCACCCCCATCCCCCCACTCCCCAGCCCCAATCCCCACCACCACAACTCTGAAGGACAGTCCAGAGAGGTAAAGGCCCTTATTAAGGACTTTAGGCTAGGTTCTGTAACTGTCATCAACGGCTCAGACCAGCTGGGAGGTGGTGGTGCATGCCTTTGATCCCAGCACTGAGAAGGGAGAGGCAGGCGGATCTCTGTGAGTTTGAGGCCAGCCTGGTCTACAGAATGAGTTCCAGGATGACTGACTCCATAGTTACTGGGAAACCCTGCTTTGGATTTAAAAAAAAAAAAAAAAAAAAAGACTCCTGCCAGCATGCACTAGCCAGTCTAGCTACAGAATCGCATCTTATCTCTCCTACCTATTGTGTGGGGGAAGGAAGGGTGACTGAACTCTCCTAGAATTCCTGGCAGTGATGTGTGTTTCTCTCTAGAACTTTCCTGCCAGCCAGCCCTGTAGATAGAGCAGGTTGCCTGCGGAAAATGCATCTAAATGTTTGGCGTGTAGTCTCAAACTTGAGTTTTATTTTATCTCCTAGTAACAATAAATATGACTGATATTTCCCAGGAGTGTGATATTTCCCAGGAGTTTTCTTAAAAAAAGAAGAAAGAAAGAAAAAAAAAAGCCATGAGAACAACTGTATGAGAAACAGCAGGAGCAGCAGCTCCTGCGGTCCTGGCGTGTGACTGCCAACACTGTGCTCTTCTCCCCGCCCATGGTCCTACACGCACTAGGGTTAGAAGCAGCAACGACTGGGGCAGAGGACACAGACACATGGGGGAGTCACTAGGAAGTCCAGGCTTTTGGCTCCAAGGGAATTAGGGTGGCCAGGGGGGATGGGCAGAGACTACCATGCTGACACAACCATAATACAAACTGACCTACTCTAGGCTGTGAGCCTACCGCTGATTAAGCTTGGCCTCTGACGCCCTTGCCCTTATTGCCTCACTTTTTAACATCCCTGCAATGAATCAGAAGACATCAGAGCTGGTAAGGAACTTATGATAGTGTCCAGTTTGTGGCACTCTCCTTGATTCTGAGCTGCCAAGAACAAGTGGATGAAACCTGATGATGGCCTAAGGGCCAAGGTTCTATCAGTCCATCCTACAGAAGCGTACTTTGTCCATACCACTCACAGAAGGCGCCTACAGTTTGAGGTGTTCTGGCGGCAGAAGTCCCCAGGACTCAGCCTAGGTGACATCTCTCTTTTTTGCTCATTTCTCCAAGTTTGAAAGAACATAGGACTTAGATAGGAAACCTGGGTTCTGGTTCCAGCTCCTAGCTTGGCCAAGTCACTCCAACCTACCAGAACTCAGCTCCCATCTCTAGCAGAAAAACCACTAGAGAAGAGAGAAAAGTGGCCTGGGGAGGACCCGTGAAGGGTCAGGGTGTGAAGACTCAGAGCCTGCAGGTTGGCCATGGACCAAACACACTGCTTACCCGGTCGAAGTGGATAGCCTTCCCGCTTCTCCACTGTGTATCCCTGAGGAATGTTGTAGAATTCTGGCAGCCCCCCAAATTGCTTCCATACAGTGTAGTAGTTGAGGAAGGTCCTCATGGCATTGTCAATGTCCCCAATAAGGCTCTGTGGAAAAGAAGTGGTCACCACGTCAGCAGACTCGGGCATGAGTCCACGGGCAAAACATCACAATCAATCAATCTCAAGCAAGCCTTGGAAGCCAAACGTGCTATTGATCAATCCTAAGGTTGATCACAGACTCTGTGCAGTCCTGAACCACAGAGCAAACATCGCAGGGACTTATCTACAAGACATAAAACTCAACACCTATTCATACCTTGTTGAGGACCTGAGATTAGGTCTCTGGACATTCATGACCAATGTCTGCTACCAGTCTTTTACTTTGGCAAGCTGATCCAAATTTCTAAGCACAGGAAAAAGGCTGACTGTACTAGGGCTCAGGAGGCTCCCATACCTCCAACAGACAGCCATGCCCACCTCTCAAGTTTCTTTATGCAGACCTAAGAAAATGTATATGCTGTTTTGTTTTGTTTTTTAATACAGCCTCTTGAACATGCCGCTCTGGCTCCACACTCTCTGTATTCATTCAATATCTGTCTTGGTTTTCTTCCACATATACCGAGAACCCTTCTGTTTATACAGCTGCACAGTACTCAGTCACCTAGACAGGAGCCGAATCCATTCTATAAGAAGACATTTGTCTTGGTTCCAGTCTTTTGCCATTTGCTAAAATAAAACAATTAATGCTGCAATAAATAGTGCCTTCAAACATATGAAATGTACCTGTAAGACAAATCTCCAGAAACAGACTTTGTGGGTCAGAGGATATGTCTTACTATTAAGTCTACTTAAAGAATCCTTTACTTTCTTTCTTTTTTTTTTTTTTTTTAAGACAGTCTCACCACATGACTCTGTCTACCCTGGAACTTGCTATGTAGACTAGGCTGATCTCAAACTCATAGAGATTCACTCACTTCTGCCTCCTAAGTGCTGGATGAAAGGTATGTGCCACCACAGCCAGGTCACTTACATTTTAAAATCCTACTTAAGAATTTTAAAATTTTAATTATTACTCCTACTGGTTTACTGTAGTACAACAGCAATCTTTATTTCTTTGTGTTTCCTTGACTTTTTATGTGTGTATGTGTGCATACATGTGTTCCTGTGCCTGTGTGTATATGCATGTGGAAGTCAGTAGACAGACTCAAGGGTTGATACTTAGAAGATGTCCCCTTGTTTTCTGAGATAGGGTCCCTCACTGGCCTGGAGCTCTTACCAAGTAGGCTAAGTGTAGTAAGTTCCAGGCCAGACAGAACTACATAGTGAGGCTCTCTCAAACAACAAAACAAAAAAAAAAAAACAGAAACATATTTCCAAAATTCAACTTCCTCAACAGTGTTGTGGGATATTTTATCACACTGTGTAAAAATGTATCACTCTGATTGGTTTAATAAAAAGCTGAACAGCCAATGGCTAGGCGGGAGAGATTAGGTGGGACTTCCAGGTACAGAGAGGAACTCAGAGGGATGAATCTAGGAGTGCAGGAGATGCCAGCAAGACCCCAAGGAAGTCGGGTGTACATTATGGAGGATAGGTAACAAATCACATGGCAGAACTTAGATTAACAGAAATGAATAAATTTAAATTATAAGAGCTAGTGGGACAAGTCTAAGCTAAGGCCAAGCAATCATAATTAATAAGTCTCTGTGCCATTATTTAGGAGCTGCCAGGCTAAAGGAAAGTCCAACTACACAACACTGTTTCCTGACAGCAGGTTTTGTGCTTATAACACTAAGGTAGACTGTCCGTTCTCACAGCTTCTTAAATTTCTTTCTCAACACTTGGGTGGCAGAGGCAGGGGGAATCAGAAGTTCAAAGTCATCCCCCTTTATGGTAGTGAATTCAAGGCCAGCCTCGGATATGTGAGGTCCTGTCTCAAAACAAAACAAAACAAAAGCTAACTGAAGGCATAATTTAGATTACCATCTACTTTGATACATGAAATATTATGGTACAGGTAGGGAGGTTAGATGGGCTCCAAGGACTCTCCTCAGTGTAATTCTACCAGACTGGATCAGGGAAATCAGCACAGTGTCAAGGAGGGAACCTGAAAGAAACGCCCAGTGGAAAAGCAGTTCTTGCCAGTGGCTGTTCCTACTTGGCCTGGAACACACTGCACATTGCTGCAGGTGGCACTTCACCCACAGCCAACTGGGAGCTTGGTTAATGCTCCCTTGGAAGACTTGGTTAGGTAGAATCATGCATCTGTCTAACTCACTTTAGTTCTTTCTTCCACACACTGCCCCAGAGTACTCAAGCAGCTGAATTTCCTTATTGGATACATTAGAATAAGCTTGCTTACATCACCATACCACAGAAAAATGATCACTCTCTTTGACAAATCCTACCTGAAGACCAGGCCAGTAGGCCTCCAAGGACTGGAAGACTGGCATGGACACGGTGCCCTTGTACATCTGCACCCAGAGGTACCAGTCATCGAAGTGGGTATAATTCCGAATGGCTTTGTTGTACTCTGCATCGTGGGAGAAGAGATAATGGGCACAGGTGACTGAAGAGACAGACAAGCCTTGGCAACAAAAGTGGACCCTTATACTATGAAATGCAGCACGGCCTAGCGTTGTTTGGAACAGACTAGGACACAATGAGGTAAGCACATTAAAAAGGAACATGGGTTCTAACTCCATGCTCAAATTCTTTTCCATGTGCTAGCTATGACCTGGGGCAAACTTTCCCCTCTTCAGCCTCAGGTCTATTATATGTTAAATTGGGGAAGTAATATTATAGACCTTGTGAGATTATTCAGCTATTTACTCAGCTAACAAACAGGTATTCAGATATTAATAAGACAAAGCCTCCCTGACAAGGAGCTGGCATAGCAGTGGGAAGCTGAGCTGACATTTATTCCCTAGGATGTGCATCCAAGATGACTTTAGCGCTGTGCATAATAAATAAACATAATAATAAACGAAAAACCAAATGCAGACACAAATTCATAAGCTATGTCAAAAACTGTAGTAAAATGAAACAACCCATGCTCAAAGCTTGGCCCAGGAGTTGGTACATCAAGGTCACCCAACAAAGATGCACCAAATAAGCCAACAGCAGCTGTACTAACTACTGCTGTGAGCTTGACGCATGTATAGTAATTATTACCAGGGGCCTGAAAGGTCAGTTTTTACTAATCTGATAACTGTGACCTACCGCATATAAAGGACTGGGAGAAACCAGAAATGAGAAGGCAGAGGGCATACGCTGAGGAGCACACTGCTTCCTAGGCAGGGCGTGCAAACTAGGCTCTGAAGGGAGGATGGAACGCGGTCACATGTAGACAGGAAATAAAAATACTCTAGGAGAAGCAAGCACTATATGAAGTGGCCAAGAAGTAAGAAGTCCAGACAGGAGGGACGCTCATTAAGACACAAGAGGCCAGAAACCAGGTGAAGCGAAACAATGGGGAAACTCAGAAACCTCAGGAAGTAAACAACTCTGAGGCTTCAAGAAGTCCCTGAAATCAACCAGATACACTAGGCCCCCCTCGCCAAGAATATATAAGCTGCGAGGGCTGCTCAGAGGTTTTCTCTCACAAGCTAAGTTGCCTGGAAGGGGCTGAGACTAGCTCCAAGTCACCTGGAAGAAGTAAAGAGCCGCCTAATAGATGCAGAGATCAGCAAGCTACCTGGAGAGGCTCATACCTCTCAAGCTGTCTGGAAGAGACTCTCCAATCTGTTGAATTGCTTGTAAGTTATGTAGTATGCTCTAGGTCTCCATGTCACTCACGCTGATTCACTTGGTGATGCAGCTATCTTTGAGTCATTTCTGCTTGCACCTCTCACTTATTTCTGCAAGTAACCCCAATAAAACTCTCTGGTTCAGGCTGGAGAGATGGCTCAGTGGTTAAGAGCATTACCTGCTCTTCCAAAGGTCTTGAGTTCAATTCCCAGCAACCACATGGTGGCTCACAACCATCTGTATTGAGGTCTGGTGCCCTCTTCTGGCCTGCAGACATACACACAGACAGAATATTGTATGCATAATAAATAAATAAATATTAAAAAAAAGCTCTCTGGTTCACTGAACCGGATCTTGATGGTATCCGTACTTTAGTCTGTTATTGGTTTCCTGTGTGGGGTGAGGTGTTTGTTCATGTCTCCTCAGGAATGAATGGTGTCACACAACAAAGATGGGGGGGGAGATAAAGAGTTTAACGTTATCCTTGGCTACAGAGAATTTCAGACAAGCCTAGGCTACATGAGACCCTGATTCAAAACCAGAAATAAATAAATAACAAAAACAAATAGAACAAAACCTAAACAAAACAAGACCATAAAACAGAAAAAGAAAATCTGAAGAGGTACAGTGGGAATCAAGAGCCTCCAGTGGCTCTGAATGTAAAATGGACGGCTTCTGTAGATACTTACTGTACACAATAAAACACAATCAACAGGAGAGTCATAGGGAAAACCCCCTTACCCGCCCCTTTTACCTAGAAACATAGCCATGAGCTTCTTATCCTGAAGAAGGATGGCTCCCTTCACCAGGTACTCAAAATAGGAGTCCACGCCAGCCCCAATGCCTGCATCCTGGGCCACCCATTTGCCAGTGAGCACATCAATGTGATTGCCAACCTAAAAGAGAAACACAATCCCTAGGAAGGACCAAGGCCAAAGGATGATCTACCTGGTGCTCTAACTGCCCAGTGACATGCCCGGCAGGCACCTCAGCATTTCCTGAAGACATGCGGGCTATGGAGAAAGCCATGAGCCAGGGCCACAGCCATCCTACTGTGGAGAGACAGCTCGTGTCCATTTGAAAGAACTGGTTTAGCACACTAGACCAAAAGGAAAGGGAAAAGAGAATGATCTGAAGTATCCACTCCATGCTTAGGGAGAGATGAGAGATGAGAACTTGTTTCTGGAATCTGTCTCAGACTCAAGGCACGAGTCTGTGACTCCAGTGTCTAAAAATCCAACACAGCTGGGCATGAGGCACAGTAGAGGGTATCTGCTCAGCATTCACAAGGCCCTGGGTTCAAACCCCAGTATCAAAAAGTCAAAAGCAAAACAGCTCATACAAACAATTTATATGTGTGTGTGTGTGTGTGTGTGTGTGTGTGTGTGTGTGCTGAGTTCCCAGTCACAATCCACATCTCACTATAGCTAACAGATTTTTATTATTTTTTAAATTTAATATTACTATTTTATTCTATCTGTCTGTCTGTCTGTCTACCTCCCTCTATGTGCGTTTGCCACACATGAATGTCAACAGGCCAGGATGCACAGGAACGGTCAAGGAGAGAGGGGTACAGACAGGGTACTAACAAGTCCACCACAGTTACAAGGCTGGAGCAAAACCTGCCTACATGGACTAAAGAAAGATGTTACCATGGGCCTCCAGAGTGGCATCTGAAGGGATTTTATGAATCTGCAGACAAACTCCACTCTCTGCGCTGACTTTGCACCAAAATTTACATAAAACCACTTTCAAAAGACTGTAGTGTCTCAGCATTGTTTGTTTTATTTTGTGATTTTTCCAGACAGGGTTTCTCTGTGTAACAGTCCTGGCTGTTCTATAATCATTCTGTACACCGGACTGGCCTTGAACTCACACAGCTCTGCCTATCCCTGCCTCCCAAGTGCTGGGATTAACAGCATGTGCCACCACCGCCCGGCCAGCATAGTTTTTAATACATTAACATCAGTGCTGGTATATGAGAACCAGAGAGGCTGAACAACCTTGAAGCAGGGCCAGGACTTGAATCTACCACTGAAGTGCTACTGTCCTGACTGTGTTGGATTAATGACTGGTAGTGTCACTGGTTTATCCCTTTTGGGATTTGACATTAGCTTTGAGGATTAGCTGGTTCAGAATAGGTTAAATATCCATTTATTAATAGGAACTGAAGGGAAAAATGAAGCCCTAGGGTCAAATATGCTTGGGAAATGTTAAGCAAAGCTAAAGAGATTCTTTACCATTACATTTAATGACTTTTATTCTGTTCAAGTTCTTTGTGACTCTAAAAAAAAAAAAAGAGAGAGAGAGAAAGAAAGAAAAAAAGAAAGAAAAAGTAAAAGTAAAAAACAGTAACAACAAAAACTCTAATGGCATATACAAGAATTCCCTAATTTAACTGTTCTGGAATTATTTTTTTCATAGACCAGCCACTCAACATCTCTTGGTACTGGTGTTCTGGAAAACATGGTTTCGCAATGCCGATAGTCACCAGAGGGCCAGGTGAACTGGTAATCTACGGCCAGTGAGTCAGGGGTGTGAAGTATCTGACTCCTGCCTAGAAATGAGAAAGGCTCAAAGCGTAACATAACTCTGTTCCCGCCAAGGATGAGCAGTCTGGCTCTCTTCCCTCCTGTGCTAGCCGGTTTTATGTCAACTTGACACAGCTAGAGTCATTTTGGAAGAGAGAACCTTAACTGAGAAACCTCCACTAGACTGGCCTGTGAGCAAGTCTGTGGCACATCTTCTTGAAGACTGATGGAGACAGGCTCAGCTCACTGTGGGTGGTGTAACCCCAGGGCTGGTGATCCTGGGTGGTCTAACAAAACCAGTTGAGCAAGCCACAGGGAGCAAGCCAGTCAGTAGCACTCTCCCATGGCCCCTGCATCAGCTCCTGCCTCCAGGTTCCTGCCTTGGATTCCTGCCCTGACTTCCCTGACTATGGACTACAGGTTGTAATCAACGCTTTTCTCCCTGCTGCTCTTGGTCATGGTATTTTATCACTGCAACAGAAACCCTAACTAATGCAGTTCTGTGGCAAAATACAAATGGCTCCGTCTACTTTTGGTATCCTGGGCCAATCCTATAATCACTGTAAGATTCCCTTCCTTGGCTGAACTCTTAACTCATTCCTTAGACCTCTGGGTCTCGTGGGGTGGGGTGGGGGACAGACAGAAGCCTTAGCTTACACAAGGAAGGCAAAAGCTGACTTACCAGCCCGATATCTGATCGGCTCTCCCAGAGGCGCATCAGGGCCACTCTGGCTACATCTTCAAACACAGGGTCACCAG
This sequence comes from Ondatra zibethicus, assembly GCA_004026605.1. Lineage (NCBI taxonomy): Eukaryota > Metazoa > Chordata > Mammalia > Rodentia > Cricetidae > Ondatra > Ondatra zibethicus. Next base: position 15,179 of record PVIU01017952.1, read on the forward strand.
TGAGGCTGCTCAGGGTGGCAAATTCTACAATGAAGGTCCCAATCCCCGCTGTACAGGTAACAGGGGTCTCTCCAGGGTTCACACCATGAAGCAGGTTCACAGTTCCGTAGGGCATGCCCGTGGGGGTCTGAAACGCTAAAGCATCAGAAACTTAGATCCCAGATAGAAGGAGAGTGAGGTGGACAAGGACAGACCCCAAGCTTTAGGCCTCAATCAGCACTTGTTTCTTTTTTCTTGTTAACTGTTTGTGTCTGAGCCAGAGAAAGATATATGCCTCACTGCAGGACCCTTAACTGCCTAACCCAGCTGCCGCCAAACACTGTGCTAGGTAACCTTGGGCTCCCGCTGTGATGAGGGGACCTGGAAAGAGCTGAGTTCTAGCTACCACACTCCACACAACTTCATATATTTTACTACTTTGTTTTCACACCATGCCTTCCAAAGCCTGCAGGAAGCTGAGTGTGAAGCAGGTCAGGCTGATGCTGTAGTGAGCCCTGCTGGCAAGTTACTCAGAGACTCTCAGTAAATCAAACACATCGGTAGAGGGGTCAATTTTAGATCCTGATTCAGATAAAAAAAAGTTCATGAACAAATTATTTTTAAAATAAAGCCTAAAAATAGGATACAAACCAAACCCCTAATACAATACAATACTTAACAGGTAGGGAAAACCATGCCTGTCACAAGTGACTCAGCTAAAGGTCATACAGGAGAGTCACACAGAGAGGGAGTTGGAAATGCCTGCCCTGACCCCACCCCTTCAAATCCAGCCCAGAGCTTTGTCTATCTTACCCCTGCCTCTGAGCCCAGGGAGGAACTAGATGATGAGCCCAAGATAGAGATTTCCTCTCCACCCCCAAGGCAAACAACAGCAGAGCAGTCACACGTCACCAAATTGTGAACTAATTTGTCAAAACTTATAAGCGCTACAAGGTCCAGAAACTTCGTCTGCAGGAGGAATGAGACCTACTCTCTGGCACAGAGCAGGCAGGGAGAAAGCGTCACAAGCAAGAGGGGCTCAAAGGAGTACTTGAGAGACAGGCAGGAAGTACGCCAAGGAGGGTGTGGTCCGAGAATCCTCTTTCTTGACCTATAGAGGAGATACACCGCTGCTGGCTACATAATTACTTGGTATGAATTTAGCATATGTATATTACTCAGTGCAAATAATTTTTTAATAAGAAAAAAATAGAAGGCGCAGTAAGGCAGTTTTCTCCAGGGATGAATCACACAGGACATGATGTTTGTGAGGAGACACGTGGCTGTGAGCCATGAGCTATGAGACCTGAGCCCAGCTCATTCTCTCGCCTGGCCCTCCCCAGGGCTGAGACACAAATAAATGAGATGGCCAAGGAGCCAGTAGAATGCACGCAATGCCAGTCATGTGTTTGGGTGTGAACAACCCTAGACTTCTACCACACCCAGGAGGGAACACAGTGTCCAGCTGATGCTGCTGAGCCCAGCATTGATGGCCCCACTGGATAAAAACACAGAAGCTTGGCTCATAGTGCTAAACATGGCTTAACCACCAAACCCAATCCCTGTCATCTCAAGTTTGCTAAGCATCTTCTGTCTGACCTCAGCTTAGCCCTTCCAAAAGACACATCTAGCAGGTACAAATTATGGTTGACAGAGAAACTGAGCCACAGAGCAGGAGAATGACATGGTCAAGATGCTGGGTGGCAGAGGAAAGCTTAGAGCCTGCAGCCCTAAGGCTCAGACCAAAGCTATTCCCTGGTGCCCTTTCATTCTAGCAGCATGTGGCCTGGGAGGGGACAAGAGGGCTCACTCAAAATAAATGCAAGGACCACTGAATCTGTGAGACTCCCTTGGCCTACACCTACAAACAGTAGTAATATCCTGGGCCAACACTCCAACAAGCCCTTAAAATGCTCAGGACTCTCCTGAATTCAGTAGTGAGAACTCTCCTTTATATATATAGGATGGTTTTACAGGGGTAGAAATAGAGATTTGAAGTTTTAAAAGACAAAAATCAGGGGAAAATCTGAGCACTGCCATTCTTACCTCCAGCAAGAGAGGTAGGATTAGAGCCAGATGTGGTGGCACACACCTGCTAACTCAGCACTTGGGAGGCAGAGGCAGGACTGCCAAAACCTCAAGGTGAGTGAGCCTTGACTGTATAGTAAGTTACGGGCCAGCAAGAGCTATATAGTGAGGCCCTACCTGGAAGGAAGAGAGGAAAAGAGGAGGAAAAAAGAGGATCGACTGGGCTTTGTGTCATTGTCACCTTCCGATGCCCCTACCCCACCTTCAGTCCCCACCCCTCACCTCTGCCCCATCTCTGCCTGGCTCTTACCCGGGAGGAGTTTTCGGGCTGCTTCCTCAGCCATCCTGAGGAGAGGTCCAGAACAAGGCCATCCAGCTTCTACTTCCACACCAGCCTTCTTTGACAGCAGATGAGCAGAAAGGAGTCCGCCTACCACTGAACATGGCACAAAGCACAAGTGTCAGGTCCTACCAGTTTCTCTCTTATGCAAACTAGAACTAACCATGCTACTGGAGTGCCTCACTAGGAAGGAGCTAGTAAAAGCCATCCCTACCCAGGCAAAGTGACTCACACCTCTAATCCCAGTGCCTGGGAAGTAGAGGCAGAGTTTGAAGCCATCCTGGACTACACAGTGAGATCCTGTCAGCTTTCATAGTGCCAAAAGGCACGATGCAATCTGGAGAAAATGGACTTGCCCAGCAGAGGACCCTGAATGCTACGATACTGACCTGTCTGCCAAGGCACACCCACAGGCGCAACAGTGGCATGACTGTAGAGGAGAAACCACACACTTTCTGACTCGATCTGAGACTTGCTCCAAAGGAGGGGATGTATGTCTGGTAATGTAAACCTGACCAAAAGCCCATGGTGAGGGAGGTCAAAGGCTCCTAGGGATAAATCTACTATGTGGGGTTAATGTCTATGTCAAACTGCCTTCTAAATAGTTATTTGTCCACCCATAAATTAATACTTCAAAAGGGAGCTTCTCCGAAAGCAGTCAGTATTATAGTGTTCCACTTATTCCCAATGCAGAGATTCATAACTGACTACTGAGTGTTCAGCCCTCAACAGAAGAAACACCCTCCTCTCAAGTCCAAATGGATCAAAGACCTCAACATAAAGCCAGCCACATTGAACCTTATAGAAGAGAAAGTGGGAAGTACGCTTGAACACATTGGCACAGGGAACCACTTCTTAAATTGAACCCCAGCAGCATAGACACTGAGAGAAACAATTAATAAATGGGACCTCCTGATACTGAAAAGCTTCTGTAAAGCGAAGGACACGGTCAACAAGACTAAACGACAGCCTACAGAATAGGAAAAGATCTTCACTAATCCCACATCAGACAGAGGTCTGATCTCCAAAATATACAAAGAACTCAAGAAATTGGTCACCAAAAGAACACATAATCCAATAAAAAAAATGAAGTACAGACCTAAACAGATAACTCTCAACAGAGGAATCTAAAATGGTTGAAAGACACTTAAGAAATGATCAACATCCTTAGTCATCAGAGAAATGCAAATCAAAACAACTCTGAGATTCCATCTTACACCTGTAAGAATGGCCAAGATCAAAAACACTGATGACAACTTATGCTGGAGGTTGTGGGGAAAAGGGAACACTTCTGCATCGCTGGTGGGAATGCAAGCTGGTACAACCCCTTTGGATGTCAGTGTGGCGATTTTTCAGAAAATTAGGAAACAACCTTCCTCAAGACCCAATAATACCACTTTTAGGTATCTATCCAAAGGATGCTCAATCGTGCCACAAGGCCATGTACTCAACTATGTTCATAGCAGCTTTGTTTGTCATAGCCAGAACCTGGAAACAACCTAAATGCCCCTCAATCAAAGAATGGATTTTAAAAAATGTGGTACATTTACACAATGGAGTACTACACAGCAGAAAAAAATAATGACATCTTGAATTTTGTAGGAAAGTGGATGGAGCTAGAAAACATTATTTTGAGTAAGGTAACCCAGACACAGAAAGACAATTATCACATGTACTCACTCATAGGTGGTTTTTAAACATAAAGCAAAGAAAGCCAGCCTACAAACCACAATCCCAGAGAATTTAGACAACAATACAGACACTAAGAGAGACTTACATAGATATAATCTACATGGGAAGTAGAAAGTAGAAAAAGACAAGATCTCCTGAGTAAATTGGGAGCATGGGGACCTTGGGGGAGGCTTGAAGGGGGGAGGGGAGAGGTGAGGAGGGGAACAGAGAAAAATGTAGAGCTCAATAAATATCATGAAAAAAAAAAAGACCACACAGACACAAATGTGGTGTAGGAGATCCTTCTTTCTATGTGTTGCTTGTATTGGTTAATGAATAAAGAAACTGCCTTGGCCGGATAGGGCAGAACTTAGGTAGGCAGGGAAGATGGAACTGAATTCTGGAAGGAAGAAAGCAGAGCCAGAGTCAGATGCTGGGAATTTTACATGGTAAGCCACTGCCACATGGCGATACACAGATTAATAGAAATGGGTTAAATTAAGATGTAAGAATTAGCCAATAAGAAATTAGAGTTAATGGGCCAAGCAGTGATTCAATTAGAAGAAGAAGAAGAAGAAGAAGAAAAAGAAGAAGAAGAAGAAGAAGAAGAAGAAGAAGAAGAAGAAGAAGAAGAAGAAGAAGAAGAAGAAGAAGAAGAAGCAGCAGCAGCAGCAGCACCATCTTCATGGCTCAGGAGGTATCTCAGAAGAGGATGGCATAGATGTAGGGGGCAGAGGATGGGACTATGGCGTGGCCGTCACATTCGCTAACTCACAGCAGCTATGGTCACCTGCACAGGGCCAGGCTGGGAAACATTCCAGCACGAGCGAGACAGGTGCTCAGGAGGCCCCATCCATAGCTGAGGGACCACTACTAAGTGATGGCTGCTAGTGTTTAACCACTGGTAGGTTCCCATGTTCCAGTGGATAACCACACACTCGTGTGCAGGCCAAATTTACTAGGTATGACGATTGGAAAAGGAAGAATGAGGGGAAGTTCTAGAGTGAGTGAGAAGAGGGATTTGGGTTGAATATGACCAAGGTACACTATATACATCTATGAAATTATCAAAAAATCAATTTTAAACGGGACATTGAGATAGTTCAGTGAGTTAAGGTACCTACTGACGAGTCTGACGATATGAGTTCTATCCTCAGGACCCACACAGCAGAAGGAGAAAATTAATCCCCCACCAGGTTGTTCTCTGACCCCACACACATGCTATGTCATTGTGTGTTCACCCACATCCATACAATAAATGAGTCAATGTAATACAATTTTAAAAAATAAATTAAAATATCCTAAAACTGCGGTTCTCAACCTTCCTGATGCTGCAACATTATACAGTTCTTTATGTCGTGGTGACCCCACCATGAAATTATTTTCTCTGCTACTGCATAACTGCAATTTTGCTACTGTAATGAATCATAGCATAAATATCTGATAGCAAGATATCTAATATGCAACCCCCAGATGGGCTGAGAACCACTGTTCTAAAACAAACAAACAAAAGTCATTCCTTACTCCCACCTATTGGACAGCATTAACAAAGTTTTTCCCTTGGTGGTGACAAAAACAATGGCCACTCCTTGAAGTCGCCAGGACAGACCAAGACCTAGGCACTGCTGTTCTTCTGCAGATACCAATTTTAAGGCTCAGAGGAACAAAGTGACTTGCCCTGGGTCACCTATCTGACAGGCGGTAGGACAGTCTGTCCGACTAAAGCACGGCTCACTTCGGTCTGCTCTGTCACCTCTGTTGGGAGAAGACAGCTGTCACTGCCTCTATCTTACTTTTCGATTCATCACACAATATTCAGGGTGTGTGAAAAAGACAGATTCTGTGACTGGAAACACAGCTGACCAGGCACCAGGAAGTGCCCTCTGGCAAAAAATAACCTGTGACCTTAAGCTTTGGTTTTCCTTTCCTCCTGTCTATGAGGAACTGAGACAAAAACAGGACTAGGCAAAACAAGTCCTGTGATAAAAGGTCTCTGCGTGAAGTGGGTCCTCCAAGAATTATACATTCTACATAAGAATGAATTAAGCTGGACCCTGCATACATCCTTGAGTGAACACTAGGAAAATTACAAGCCTCAAATGTTGGTACTAAGAAAAAGTAAGGGGGTTATGTGAGAGCCAAAGTTATGTTTTTAGTTTTAATTCCTGTGCCTAAGAGATCCATGAAACAAAAATGTCTCTAACATGTGAGCCCCTTGCCCAGGGACAGATACTTCCTGAAACGCTGGAGGCTGTTGCATATGGGAGATCACAGCCATATGGTTTTGCTCCCCTAAACAAGTCTGTTTGACTCAACTGCACCAGATGTACTTGATCACATGTAGGTGGGAGGAGCACAGGCAGGAAATATGTCACGATGTGCACTTGCCCCTAGTTGGATATAGGTGGGAGGTATCATAGGCAGGAAGTACATCAGGATATATGCTTGCACCTGATTGAACCTGATGGGAAGTACGGTGGCCTTTTGGGTTTGTCTTTGTAAGCCTCTGCAAAATATGACTTAAGTTGCCATTTTCTGGAACCCTGGCAAGGTCCTGGCCAGAGTTCATCATCCAGCCAGTATTTAACTAAAGTTTGCTTCAAATGTGGCTCAAAAATTGTAGAACTGGTCTTTCTGTCTCAATCCTCAGGTTTAACAGTTAGGGAACAAATCCCAAGAGAGGCCATGACTACAACCAGGAACTCACAAATTTTATAGTCTGAATTCATGTGAACTGAACGGTCTAGGAAACCTCAAATGGTAGCATAAACGTGGGCACTGTGGGAGTCTGAACGGTTCAAAATTTTGCAGTAGTGGAGATCAGACCCGAGACCTTGTCATGCTTGGCAAGTTCTCCACACTAAGCTACATCCCCAGCATTAAGACGGGCTTTGTAGGTAGTGCCTCAAATCACACGGCAGAAATCAACAAAAATATACCTGGAAAAAAAAGAACATTCCATTCAGGCCTCTCAGAATCCAATTGGTGGAGTCTAGAAAATGAGCCTACAGTAAATAATACAAATAAAAATTTAAATCTCAAAACAGCATTGTGGAAAGAAAGTTTCTGAATAAAAAGAGGTAACGTGCACCACCATGTCAGACGCTGGGGTTTTCACACAGAGGACAGAAAATAACTATCAGAAATACACGTAAAGAAATGAAAGAGACTGGATATAGAAAGACATAGCAAAAAAACAGTGAAAAAAATTGACCAAGTATATTTACAAAAATACCATTTTTTCTAAAGATAAAAATACAATAATTATGTGAAAATTGCATGATTTGCTAGTACATAAGATATACCTGATGAAAGACCTAGCAGACTTGAAGATAGCCAAAGTTATCCAGAGTGCAACACGAAGATACAGAGTGTTTCCTAGATACAAGAGCAACTTTTGGGACAGGGTGAGAATTCATGTCGAAACCAAAATAAATAAGTAAATAAATAATAAATAAATAAATGGGAGAAAATAGGGGAGAGGCATTATTTGACCAAGGAAAAACAGCAACTTATAGACCCAAGAGACCTAAGCAAGATAAAAAGAAACCCACATTGATATACATTGATATACACATTGTTAGTGTATACATTGCAAAACATCAAAAAGAGAAAAGATCTGTTTTTCCCATTTTGTTCCCTCAAATAAAGGATTTTAAAACCGCCTACAGTCTGGGTAATAATGGGAGACGGCTGCACTCAGTTCACTGTGCTGTCTTCTCAATGGCCACAGGTACTTCGATTTTCCAGAATAAGATGCATTTTAAAAGGGCAGAAACATATTTAGCTACAAAGGCAAACATTCTTAACAAAATGAAAGCAGAAAACAGTGGAAAAAATTCTTTGATAGACTAAGAGAAAATAATCACTAGTAGCGGCCATACATGCAGAAAAAATTCTCCCAAAGACCGAAGGAAGCGAGACAAAGACATTTTCATGTAAAGAAAACCTGGGAAAGTTTCCCAAGAACATATCCACGTAAGGGAAAATTCTGAAGCTCTTTAAAGAAAAGACCAATCGCACATAAAAAGGCCCGAGACACTAAAGCAAAGACAGCCGGAGAGGTGGTGACTGGGCTGGGGAGATGGTGACGGGGCTGGGGAGGTGGTGACGGGGCTGGGGAGGTGGCTCAGTTTGTGAAGTGCTCGTCCTGAATTCCATCCTTAACATCCACGTAAAGGAAGTGAGTGTGATGGTGCACACTTGCGATCCCAGTGCCGGGGAAGCGGACAGAAGGGTCGCTGGGCTCACAGGCCTGCCAGCCATGCCTAGGCAGCAAGCCCCAGGGCTCCAGTGAGGGACCCTGGCTCAGAACACAAGGTGGACAGCTCTTGATGAATACTACCAGGATCTGACCATCTGACCAGGATGGACCCTTGCATGAACACACGCACATGCATGCACGCACACATACACATACACACACACACACACACAATACATGAGTAAACCTAAACTTCAACTATAAAGGACTAAACCATGGAACTACAGTACATGTGTCTTACCACAGAGAGTAGAGATTTTTTACTACTTCTAGACTTTGATAAGTTACTTGTTTTATTTGCTAAGAAAACTATTTTAGAAGCTACCACGCACAATTTAACATTAATAAGAGGAAAATGGGAGCTGGGTGTGGTGGCTCACATCTGTGATCTCAGCGAGAAGAAGGCTTTGACTTTGAGGTCAGCTTGTCCTACGTAGTGAGTTGTAATCCAGCCTTGGCAACAGTGTGAGGACCATGTCTCAAAAAAAAAAAAAAAAAAAGCCACTGAAACTATCTGGGTGTGGTGGTACATGCTTTTAAACCCAGCACTAGGGAGGTAGAGGTGGGGGGAATATATTGAGTTTAAGGTCAGCCTGGTCTATGTGGTCAGTTTCTGGCCAGCCAGAATTACAAAGTGAGATTAAGTCTCAAAAAGCAAAAAATAATAAACCAAATCAAAAAACCATTTTCATCATTCACAAAGTTCAACCACATAACAAAAACGTTCAGGAAAGCAGAGATAAACCTTTCCTGTCCCAACACCAAGGAAACAGTATTTACTCTGGGGGGAGGGGGAGCAGCACTGTCTGTCACTAGTCTGGACCAGTGTCCTGGAAAGGTGATTCCCAAAGACCTCATTTACCATTTTGGTAGTCAGAGACAGCGCCTCTCTTACAGGCCCTAGAAGGCAGCGCTCACCTCGGATGTTGGTTTCAAACACAGAGGCATTCACGTCGATATCAAAGTCCACGTTGTCCTGGAGAACCTCCACCACTCTTTGGAATTCAGAGGTATTCCCCAAAATCTGGAATGAAAGAGAACCCTGACCACACAGCTCCCCAAGCATGGATGAAGTTTAGATGCTGGGGTAGCCCTCACTCTTTAGTCAGACTGTCCTCGGTTCAGCTACGCCGAGCCAGCAACCATGCAGAAACCTAGTCTAAATTCCTGATCCATTTAAACGGATCCTGTACAAACAAAGCAGGGGTCAGTAGTGGACATGAGCTGTTTGTAGCTCCCCTGTCCTTTGTACCCTGTGGAAAACAATGCCAGTTGCTTCCCGATGTTCTTTACCCCAAAGGCTCCTGCCAGAGGCCAAGCACCCTGAAGCCATTGGCTTCCTTTGCTTTGAGAGGTTACTATGTGACCATACTCTGGTACTTGTGACATATATCAGAGGCACCTTTGGGAACAAATCTCTTCCTAATAATAGACATGGCTAGCATGGCTTTTTACTCTGGCCCTGCTTTTCTCCCTTGAACACAGACACGGTTTCTGGAGTGGTGGCAGCTGTGTTTCACCATGGGCTACAAAGCATGAAAATAAAAGCCTTATGATGGGAGAGGAGGAAGCTACAAAGAGCCCAAGTCTCTGGTGCCACATTACTAATGAGACTCATTACTAGAAAAAAACTGAACTCTTGGCTTCCTTTTTCTTTCCTTTTCATTTCTGAAAGATATATCTGATCTTGTGGGTTTGAGGGCTTTGCCTCCACACAAGGGTGCCACATTCACACCTGGTACCCTTCGAGGCCAAAGTGGGGGGTTGGAACTCCTAGCACTGGAGTCACAGATAGTTGTGAGCCACAATGTGGGTGCTGGGACCCAAACCCAGGCCCTCTACAAGAGCAACAGTGCTCTTAACCACTGAGCCATCTCTCCAGCCCAGAAACTGTATGCTTCAAGGATGGGTCACGTTTTCATTCAGCTTTGTGGTTCTTATCCATCTGAGGTTGGTAGGAATTGAACCCATAGCCTCATGTATAAGGCAAGTATACTATCAACTAAGCCATATCATCCTCTCCTTTCTTTTACTTGGGAAAATAAATCTGTTTAAATCACCAGTCAAATGTTACATATGTGTGTATTTACATATATGTGAATATAAACATATGTGTTGTATATGGATATACATACATGGGGGAGAGAGCATTACGAAATAGAGGTGGAAAGAAGAGAGAGAGACTGACAGAGAGCGAGAGAACAACTTGTTTGCTTAGATGGTCTCATACAGCCCAGGCTGGCCTCAAACTCACTATATAAGCCAAGAATGGCCTTGGACTTCTGATGTTCCTGGGATTATGCCACCATGCCTAGCTTGATATATAATATTAATTTTTTTCTGCTAATATCACCCCAAATTTTTCTTGAATACTCTTCCTCCCACAGTCACTCCTATAATTCTGGAGTGGGTGATCCCATGTCCCCAGCTGTGAGTGGTACTTCACTAGGACCAGCCAAGGTACCATATCCCTTCCCCAGGTGATACTATTTGGAAATACGTATGTGATCTAAGTCTGATCAGTAAAAACTTACTTCTTGGATTAAAAGGAAAGGATGATACTTTGACCATACTGTTTCTTAAACTGGAGTAATCCAAAAAGCAACAGGCTGACGTACTACTTATGAAGACCGAGAACACAGCAGGCAAGAAAGCAGAGATAAAAGGTGGGAGGAGACTCCTACTGACGTCATCTGTCTCTCTGGATCAGGTCTGAGGCCAGCCTTTGATCTAGACTTTTTAGTTATCTGATTGAGTTTGTCTTCCTGCCTAAGTCAGTTGAACTGAGCCTCTGTTTGCAGTCCAAGCAACTCCTGACTATCCCAGTGCTCAAGCTCTCTAGGACCGGGAGCCAGCCTTCCACTAGCGATCTTCATCTGCCGTAAAACTGCCCATTCTTCTCCGGTTCCCTCTCCTCCCTTCAAAACTCCAGCTCCTCCCTGGTGAGCGCCACCTGTTCTACCATGCCTCTGATTCTTGTCCCTCCAGAACCCCTAAGAACTCCATCCACTGCTGCCTGGGTCTATTCCTTTCTACGTCAAACAAGACAAGATGGAAAGACCTTTGCAGCGGCAGAGGCCTCATTCATCCTTGTGTTTCCCCAGAGTGCCAGGTGCAGCTCAGGAAGCAATCACTTGACAAATGTTTGTTGAATAAGGACACAAATCTTTCTTCACACGGCAGTCCGTGACCTCAAAGCAGAAATTTCGTCACTTCCTGTCTCATACTTAAGAGATGCCAGTGGCTCTTCTGTACTCTCAGATGAAAGACCATAGCATAGGGAAGAAGAGCCGCAGCCTCCAGACCCCACCACCCCCCAGTGTCACTTGTCCCTCCTCTCTCCCGATTCCCAGGGACACTGGCCTCCCTTCCATTCACTGCACTTGCTTCGATCTCTCCTGCCACAGAGCCTTGCACTAGCTGGCCTGGAACATGCTTCTTCCATCTTGCCCAGTTACCACCAGCTTCTCCTTCAAATTCCATCTCTACTTTCACATCACTGCCTCTGAGAACTTCTCCCAAGCCTCCTCAGTCTAGGTCAGATCTTTTTTTTTGGGGGGGGGGGTTGTTTTGTTTTTATTTCCAAGACAGGGTTTCTTTTGTATATTTCTGGCTGTCCTAGAACCCACTCCATAGACAAGGCTAGCCTTGAACTCAGAGATTGGCCTGCCTCTGCCTCTTCCTTCCCAGTGCTGGGACTAAAGGCGTGCACCACCACACCCAGCCAGATCATTTTTGTTAAAAACTTTCCAATACAAAGCCCTGGGCTCAATGGGTGAGTATCATGTTTTATGGCTATTCTTTGATTCTGTGTGTGTTTCCAGTGCTAACATCTCAAACTCCAGGCAAACAGAGGTCATTTCTGTTTAAACTCGCCATTTTGACTCCCAAGTTTAGCTCCATGCTTGGGATTTAGTTATCTTCAATAACTATTTGTTAAATAGATAAGAACATACAAATTAGCAGTAAACAAAAAGTTATAAGCCAAATCATATTTATATAGTGTTCACAGTCACATAAATATTATAGATGTATAAAAATGAGGAGTGGCCAGGCAGGGTGGTAAATCTTTATCATCTCAGCACTGGAGAGGCTGAGGCAAGAAGATTGCCAAGCTTGACGTCTGCCTGGCTAAGCAACAAAGCCCTGGGTGGGGTGTGTGAACAGGAGACAGTCACAGAATCGAGTCATATAAAATTAAGTTTAAGTCCGAGTTCTGTTTTTAATCTTTCTAAGCATCACATTTCTCAGCTATAGGAAGGAATAAAATAATGAAGTCATAAAACCATGAGATTATTGGAAGGATTAAATAGGATGATGCATGTGTTGTAATCTGAATAAGAAGTAATCACGGGAAACTGTGTGGAAGTCTATAGGTTCCCAACAGGTAGCACTATTTTGAGTGGTTATAGAAACTTTATCAAGTGAGTCTAGCTGGAGTAAGTAACTGGGGGGTGGGGGGAAACATTGGGGGAGAACTTTGTCCCTGGTCCATCCTATCTCCTGATCTGTTTCCTATTCACGATGAGATGAAGAAGCATCTCTGCCACATTATTGCCCAAGCACACAGAGCTAGACAACCATGTGCTGAAGCCTCTGAAACCATGAGCCTAAATAAATCCTTCCTCCTTTAAACTGTTCTCTTGTGTGGTCATAGCCATGATAAACACTGACTACTACAGCCTGTAAAGGCCTTAGCACAAGGCATACACATGACACAGTAAGCAGTGCTGTTCTCTTACGGTCACTGCACATGGCTACTAGAATGTCTCTGTGTCCCTCACTGACCTGGGCAAGTCTACCGCAGGTCCTCTATAAATATCTGTTCAATGACTGAACCTGCGTAAGTTGGTTTTCTTTTGGAACTTGGCATTCATTACTATGCAGTTGGGTAACCAGGGCCTGGTGGCTCAGAATCATGAGATAAAGACCTAGCGGAAGAATTTACTTTTTACCCACAGACAAGCAAGCAAAAGAGGAAGGATGTCGGTTAGGCAATGGTAGCAAGGGAAAGAAACAGGATACTTACCAGCAAGGTGTCCAGGGCATCAATAAGCGTCAGAGAGAAACTGTAAAAAGACAAAGTCCCACCTGCTTCATAAGAACATCAAACACCAGATTCATAACCGCCCAAAACTCAAATGAGGCACAGTGATGTCCTTAAATATCCCATGTACAGTTACAACTGAGGGACCAGAGGGGAAGTCAGAGCCTTCTGACTACCTGATACGTCAACTGTAATGAACATTCGCCATGTTTCCTGGCATCTTCCTTTCCATGGAGAGGCAGCACATGATTGTAACACACTAATAGCTGGAGGATGCTCCAGGCTGTGTCACTTATAACATCAAAAAGCTAGAAATTACTGGCTGCTCACGAGCGGACACGTGATGACCAAACTGTGATACAGACAAATACAAATCTATGACATTATTAAGACATGGTTATCGGAGTTCTAGGTAATAATGAGAAGATCATGCTGTTACGTGAAAAAACACCATGTATGAAATAAACTATATAGCATGTTTTCATCTGTACTTCAAATAAAAAAGCCATACTAGGGGCTGAACAGATGGCTCAGGGTTTAAGAGCGCTTAATGCTCTTGCAGAGGACCTGAGTTTGACTCCCACAACAACATGGGGGCTCAGAACTGCTGGCAACTGCAGTTGCAGGGACTCTAGCCAGAAGCCTCCACAGGCTCCTGCACACATATGGTACACCTAAATTCATGCAAAACAAACACACAAATCATTAATAAAATTTAAGAAGTCATACTGACAGAAAGCAGGTGTGCTGCTGTTAGGGCCAGTAATAGCAGAGAGCTAACTTACAGGGCACACAGGAATTTTTTAGGGTAAAGAAGTATACTGGGGCTGGAGATGGCTCAGAGGCTAAGAGCACTGGCTGCTCTTCCAGAGGGCCCGGGTTCAATTCCCAGTATCCACATAGTAGCTCATAATTGTCTGTAACTCCACTTACAGGATCTGACACCCTCACACAAACACACATGCAGGCAAATCATCAATGCACATCAAATGCAAAACATATTCTATATGCTAGTTGTGTAGTGGTTACTATACATTTAAAATAGGGTATTTTATTATATACAAATTATAACAAGTTCCTTTTTACAAAGTTAAACTTTAATAAGCTAATTTTTTACAGAGATATACAATAGCCAGGTGTGGTATATGGCTGCAGCCCCAGCACTGGTAAGGCTGATACAGAGGGACTGAGAGTTTAAAACCAGGCTAGAATACATAGCAAGATCCTGTCTCAATAAATAAATAATACATATCTGCACATATACTGTAGGATGATATACAGGACAGGTAGTGCTGGAGCTCTATGGAATGAGAAAGTCATTGTGCATGATTCCGTCCTTCTGCAATTAGCCATTTGTTTGTACTTGCTTTTTGTTTCAACTATAAAATAAAAAATGGCACAAGCTCTTAGCTTGCTTGTCTAGTTCTTGGCATCAGAGAGCATGCCATCATTTAAAAATACTTGTAAAAAAAAAGATAATAAGCCAGGACTGATGGTGAACACCTGCCATCTCAGCTTAGGAAGGGGAGGCAGAAGTGCCAGGAATTTGAAGTCATTTTCAGCTATGTAGTGAGTCTGAAGCCAGCCTGGACCACATCGGACCCTATCTGAAAACACACACGCACACACCACTTGGGCTATGTGGCACCCTATTGAAAACACACACACACACACACACACACACACACACACACACAGCCTGGGCTACATGGGACCCTATCTGAAAACACACACACCGCCTGGGCTATGTGGAACCCTGTTGAAAACACACAGACACACACACACCCCTCCAGATTATAGCCCTAATCCCCAAGAGGGTTAAGAGAATTAAATGGGACAGTGTTCAATCCCTGTCCGTTTCTACTAATGCAATGATTCTTCACTGAGCTGGGTTTTTATTCTAGTGAAATTGAAAAATGTGATAGCACAGGAATTACTAACAGAAAATGAATCAGGTGACTTGTGTGCATGGCGGTGAGGGGAACTGAAACTGGGGAGGTGATGAAGATAGCGGTGACATGAAACAGTGGTATGAAGACGGAGGGGAAATATTTTCCAGTCATACAGAGAACACAACTACAAAGGACCTTACATCTGGGGAGAGTAACACCCCCTCCTGGAGCTGGGTGCCCACCTATAAAATGAACAAGTTGAGTTTTCTGACTCTTGGAAGTTCTTTCAAAATATTCTGCGACTCCAGAAATGTGCCCAAGTGTTCATGTGTGGTGCCTGTTCCTGCTGAGGGTGAGTCCAGAGGTCTAGCCTGCCAGATTAATCCAAGACTTTCTGTACCGTGAAAGCTGTGTAGACTCTGACAGCGGTGGTTTGGATTGAGGGGAAGGAGTTGAATCAGCCCAGGCCGGAAATGTTCCAGAATCTGTGAGACCTTGAAGCCACCAGCCCTCCTAAGACCCCAGCCAACCCCCTTGGCCCTCAAGCTCGCGCTACCTGCCCCAGGTGTCGTGCCCGTCACAGGTGAGAGGTCTCAGCTCATCGTAGGGAAAGGCATTTTCCAGGTAACTGTCGTAGGCGTGGTAGAACATGGCCTTGACTCGCTCCCTGGTGCGAGGGATGAGAAATAAGGTAGGGGGCCAGAACCCAAAAACCAGGCGGGAGAAAGGAGCAGACACAGGACGGAGAGTGGGAACCACCATGTGATTTCTGCCGAGGGCCCAGCAACGGGACCGATCACGTCAGGGTAGGGGTTCTGGGGCAGAGGGAAGGGAAGGGGCCCGGTGGGCGCTTGCCAGTCCCCAGCCGTGGAGAGCAGGAGCCTGGCCCCCTTCACCTGTAGTGGGCGGGGTCGGGCGCGGTGCCGTCGGGGCCTGGCGCACCATGGTGCAGGGGCAGGAACACGCACACGAGGCCGAGCGGGATGAGCAGCCGGAAAGGCATAGAGCTCGTGTCCTGTCAGTGCCGCCGCAGCAGCTGCAGCCACCGCCACCCGCTCATCCTCCGAGCCGCTGCTGGTTCTTCCGGGGATACGCACCACGACGCCTGCGCATAGGGCAATAAGCCACTCATTTCCTGACTACAAGACCCAGGATGCAATGGGCAGTGGAACCAAGGCAAAAGAGCATCTCGGGATATCTACTCTACAGAGAGGAGTTCAACGTGTCTTAAGGACAGTGGCTGCTGTGGCTGCTGTTAGTGATGTTTACAAAACCCCAGTTTCCGTTTGCTGAGCCCTTACTTACTGCGTAGTAAAGCGTCAAGGAGCACTTTACAGGTGCTGTGTACCTTTTTTCTTTTTTTCCAAATACCTTTTATAAGAAGGACCCAGCAGGGACTCAAGATTTGAGAAGATGTCTATATAAAGATGGATGAAAAATGTTAAACTTTGGCCACTATTAGACACACGGTTTCCCAACCACTTTCCCGACTGTGTAAGTAAACTCTAGAATTATTTTCTCAAAGCTGTCACTCTTAAGGTTTGCAGAAATCCCTTTTGTTCTAGAAATTTGTAAATTTATAACAGTCTTTCATTTTAAGATGCCATGACATCATGGTCCCTTCAGTCTCTAAATCAACCAGAACTTTGCCCATCCCAGTACCCCGGACCACCTCAGTGGCTGCCGCCCTTCATTGTCCCTGGCACTACTGCTTTGAGAACATCTGGGCAGTCTTCCCACTTCCTTTCTTGCTAGGTCCTGGACTTTGTCAGCGCTTTAGCCACAGCAACACCCATCCTGGTCAGTGTGGTGAGCTGTAGAGACAACCCTGTGTTTGAAGTTAATGCGGCTTCATTACAACTCGGCCATTCACACAACCTATCTGTGTAACCCTAAAGGAGCCTCTCCCCTCCTCAAGGCCCAGCATCCACGTTCATAAAAGGAAGGCTCTGACCAATCGGATCTTTGAGATCCTTTTAATTTAGACTTTTCTCTAATTCTAGGGTTGCCCACTCTTTGCTGAAAAAAGCCAGAGGAAAACGTCTGCTCGGTTTTTTGAGTACAATGCAGGCAGGCTTGGCCTCCTTTTTAAGATTATTGTTCTTTGACAATTTCGTGTGTGTGTGTGTGTTCTGGTCAGTGTCCCTCCCCATTGCCCTCCATCCTCTTCCTCTGCTCTGGCTGACTCCTTTTCCCCCAGCAAGCCCCTCCTCCTTCTATAATTTTTGTGACACACTAAGTTTAATTAGGGCTGCTCATATGAGCGTAGGTGAGGAGTTGTGGACAAGTTTTGGGTTCAGCATAATTTTGTGATTTTATTTACTTATGTATATGAAGGTTTTATCTGCATGCATCTCTGTGCATCACATGCATGCCTGGTCCCTTCTGAGGCCAGAAAAGGGAATGGGATCCTCTGGGACTGGAATTAAAGATATTGTGAACCTCCATGTGGGTGGCTTGAACCCAGGACCTCTAGAAGAGCAGCCAGTGATCTTAACCATTGATCCATCTCTCCAACCCCAATCCAGCATTCTTGAAAATATCCCTCAGTAAGTGTCCCAACGTGCCATTAGTTGACAAGCAAATTGAATACCATATCTAACCCAGAGACACTGAGTGGTGGTGCAGGGTCAAGGGTAATTATGTGGGTGTTAAATTGGGGCATTAGAAGTGTGAACTCACCTTTTCTCTCTCTCTCTCTCCTCTGTAAATTAGGAAGAATATTAATATCTGCTTAATAGGATTTGAGAATTTAGTAAATTACATAAAATGCCTTTAATACTGCCAGAGCAAACACTGAATAACTAGGAGAATATGCTTTTTGAAAATGCTGTAGAGGGGCCAGGTAGAAGGGAGACCACAGGAAACCGAGACCTGGATAACAACACAGAGACACCGAGTGAGTTTCCCAAGATACTGTAACAAATTATCATCAACTTGGTAGCGTAAAACAAGAGGAATGTGTTCTCCCATTTTGTTTTAGTTTGGGTTTCTATTGCTGTGCAGAGACACCATGGCCACTTCAACTCTTCTAAAGAAAACACTGATTTGGGATGGCTGGCTAACAGTTTCAGAGGCTCCATCTGTTATCACCATGGTAGGGAGAATGGCAGCATGCAGGCAGATGCGGGGCTGGAGCTGAGAGTCCTTACCTCTTCTTGATCTGCAGGCAACAGAACATGGACTGACTGCCACACTGACTGCCACACTGACTGTCACACTGAGGGAAGCTTGAGCAAAAGAGACCTCACAGCGCACCCCTACGGTGATACACTTTTTCTAACATGGCCACACCTCCTCCCTTTGGGGGCCATTTTCTTTCAAACCACCACACATTTCTGAAGTACAGATGTGTGGTAGTTTGAATGGAAATGGCCTCATAGGTTCAGAGGGACCAGCACTATCGAGAGGTGTGGCCTTGTTGGAGCAGGTGTGTTGTAGAATATTTGTTTACACTGTAAAGATGTATCTCTGCCTAAGGCACCTTCTGATTGGTTTAATAAAGAGCTAAATGGCCAATAGCTGGGCAGGAGAAATAGGCGAGACTTCCAGGGAAAGAGAGGAAAGGAAAAGGAATCTAGACCGGTAGAGTTCACCAGCAGACTCAGAACAAGTTGGATGTGCCACACTAAGAAGAGGTAACCGAGCCACGTGGCAGAATGTAGATTTTAAAATATGGGTTAATTAACTTATAAGAGATAGTTGGGGAAAATCCTAAACTAAGGCCAAGCTTTCATAATTAATAATAAGTCTTTGGGTATTATTTGTGGACTGACTGTCCAAAGATAGTCTGACAAGAAACCTTGATACACTTGGTACATGGGTGTGGTGTTGCTGGAGGCAGTGTGTCACTGGGGACGGGCTTTGAAGTCTCAGAAGTTCAAGCCAGAGCCAGTGTATCTCAGTCTCTTCCTGCTGCCTGCAGGTCCAGATGTAGAACTCTCAGCTACCTCTCCAGCCCCACACCGGCCTGTCACCATGATGACAGTGGACTAAACCTCTGAGCTCTAAGCCAGCTCCAATTAAATGTTTTCCTTTATAAGAGTTGCTGTGGTCATGCATCCCTTCACAGCAATAGAAGCCCTAAGACCAGAAGCCCAAAGTTGGTTTCACTGAGCCTAAACCAACATTTTGAAAAAAGGTCACCCTCCCTTCAAATGCTTAAAGCAAGAGACTGCTTTATCTTAGGGTTTCTACCGCTGTGAAAAGACACCATGAATAAGAGCAGTGTGGCGAGGGGAAGGCTGCCTTGACTGACATCTCCTAAATCACCGTTCACTGAGGGAAGCCCAGGGAGGAACTCCAACTGGAGCTGATGCAGAAGTCATGGATGGGTGCTGCTTACTGGCTTGCTCCTCATGGCTCGCTCAGTCTGCTTTCTTATAGAACCCAGGGCCACCAGCCTCGGATGGCACCACCCACAGTGGGCTGGACCCTCCCCCATCGCTCACTAATTAAGAGAATATTCTACAGGCTTGCCAGGGCTACCCAGAGAAACCTTGTCTTGAAAAAGCAAGAACAAAAGCAATGTACACAATCATTATGCTGGGACTTTTCACCTCCACTGTCTTATTTAATCTTCAGGCAATCCTTTCTTGCCTTGTCAATTTCTAGATTTAAGATCTAGAGGTTTACGGCAGTTAGGCAATTCACTCCGAGTCTCTTTACATGTAAATATTTTAGTTTATTTCACTGGACCACAACCTCCAAGCTAGATCATAAACAAAGTGAGGGGTGAAGCCAGGATAGAAGAATTATAATCTTTTCCAGGGGGTAAAAAAGAATTTTTTGTCTCACCAGAGAACTGTAAAATCAGTCACAAAAGAATTATGAAAATGTAAATCTTGGTTTTATTTATTCTGTGAGTGTTGAAAGCTATGCTTTACCAAAATAGGAAAAGAAATGAAGACCCTTAACCATTTCTGTTTCGTTCCTAGAGGCACATATTTCCAAATCCAGGCAGCCTTGTGTGTCATTCCCCCCTCACCCCGCAAATACTTCATCTAAATAGGAGACAAAAAAGCTAAGCTACAGGGCTTATAATATGGGAAATGGTGTATAGGCTAAGATGACTTTCATAATAAAGAAAGGCCTGCACCTGAAAATTACTTTGTGCCTATGCTAAGCTAAAAAGTAGCCCTTTAACGTCTACATCATTGGTCCTGCGAGTCCTTGAAGTTGTCATTAAGGGTCTTGAAACAGGAGATTATTCAATATTTTCCTTTTTGTTGTTGTTGTTGGTTTGGTTTGGTTTTTTATGGTTTTTTTGTTTGTTTGTTTTAAAAGACAGGGTTTCTCTGTGTATCCCTGGCTGTCCTGGAACTCACTCTATAAACCAGACTGGCCATAAACTCAGAGATCCACTTGCCTCTGCCTCCTGAGTGTAGAAGGGGAATTAAAGGCGTGTGCCACCGCTGCTCAGCATATATATTGTCATATACATTGTTCTTTATAAATATTAATTCTTTTCCCTGCCTTTCTGTGGGATAGCTATTTGTTTTTCATTCACTTCTAATAGTTCTAGGAGTCGGAGGCAATAACGCCTACCCTCAAGAGTTTGAGACTTAGTGCTGGGCACAAAACTATTACTACAGAACAATCAAGCCACAGTCTTTTCCCCTGTAGGCCTTGCAATTTTGTTGGAAAGGAAAGATGTTTGTTGGTGAATGCTTGGTGGGTAATTGGAATAGAGAAAAGGCCCACGTTGTGGAATAGAATATTTGTTTAACTATGTAAAGATATGTTGCATTTGTTTATTTGTTTAACTATGTAAAGATGTGTTACTGCTTTACCTGATTGGTCTAATAAAAAGCTGAATGGCCAATAGCTAGGCAGAAGAGGGATAGGCAGGGTTGGTGGACAGAGAGAAAAGGGGAGTCAGCCAGACAGACACAGGAGAAGCAGGAAATCAGGATGCAGATATGGTAAACGAGCCTCAGGGCTGCACACAGATTAATAGAAATGGGTTAATTTAAATTAAAAGAAAGAAAGAAAGAAAGAAAGAAAGAAAGAAAGAAAGAAAGAAAGAAAGAAAGAAAGAAAAGAAGCTAGTTAGAAACAAGCCTAAGATAAGACCAACCCTTATAATTAATAAGTCCCTATGTCATGATTTAGGGGCTGGTGGTCCAGGAAAACCTGCTACAGTCTTGTCTTCCTGTAGGTAAACAGAGTTTAGAAGGCACTTGGATCATATCAGTAACCAAGAGCAATGACCTTGAATTGTGTATTAAGTGTAGTAAACCTCACCTTGGTAATTAGTGGGTCTTCGTTCTATTACTGGTTTAGCCATTGTCTTTGTGTGATCCTGGGTGAGTCACTTTCCTTTTTAGGGACTAGTTTCCATATCTGGAAAGCAAATGAATGAGACTACCTCTCAGCATAAAAATATTAGCAAATTCACTCAGAGGTATTTAAGGAAAAAACAATCAGAAAACAGAAATCAACAGTCTTGAACTATAGAAATCCCCTCAGAAACACTCATGAAGCAAAACACAACTTGGACAACATTCCAAATGGAATGAACTATTTGTCAAGTGGAGGAAGAGAAGTAGGATGAGGTCAGCAGGAGTGGGGAGGAGGAAAAGTCTTCAGGCAGCAACTCATGTCTTGCAGATGTACCATTCTTAGTACTTTCTATGCGTCAATGTCATTAATCCTAACCACTACCTTCCACCTGTAGTATTATCACCATTTTAGGGATTTTTTAAAAAATAGAAGCACAACTTTTAAAAGATTTAGTGTGTGTGTGTGTGTGTGTGTGTGTGTGTGTGTGCACAAGTGAGTGCATATGCCCACAGAGGCCAGAAGAGGGTATCATAGGCCCTACAGATAGAATTACAGGCAAGCACAAACCAAACTCTGGCCCTCTACAAGTGTACAATGTCCTCTTAACCCCTGAGTCACGTCTCCAGATCCTCAAAGCACAAATTTTCAAAGTCAAAGCGAGGTTTAAGTAACCAGCCACATATCATGCCTAATAAGCATCAGAGCCAATATTTGGAGCCAGGCAGGCTACATTCTCCTGTACTAATGAGATTAATGAAAGTCCAGTTCAGAAAAGTGGCAGTCTGCTCAACTCCTACAGCATTTGATGTCATTCCAGGCTCAGCATTCCCTTCCATTTTGTTGGAAAGCCAGAAAAAGAAGTTCAGTCACTAAGGTTGGAAGTTAGGTGCCCTTTGGCCCATCTGCTGAACTTGCAGCTGAGGACTAGCTGGAAATCCCTTTTCCAGGATCTGAAGGTCAGGAGGTTCAAGTGGTTTCTCTCTGCTCCCAGTGCAATTTGTCCACTACATACTTTCTGACTGCCAAGAAATAACTAATTTGTTCCTAGGAAGCTCTCCATCTGCTGCCTTGTAGAAATCTTGCATTTCCCCTGTGCCCAGATGTCCAAACATTGAAACGGTAACTCCCTGGCCAGAGTCCTACACGTTTTCCTAACACGCTCATGTTTCATGTGACTTACTACTGAGTCTACAACTGAGCTGCAATCTTAAAAACAGTGAAAATGATGTGATCTGTTATACATATCTTATCATATTTTTGGTACAGGACATTGAACCTGGGGTCTTTTGAGTATTCTAGGCAAGCGCTCTGCTCCGAGATATCTCCTCAGCCCCACAACGTTAAAGGGGGAAACATTTAAAAGAGGGAAGTAAATGTGAAATGACGGAATCAAATGGCATCCATGGCATCGACTGCCATTGTAGGAAGATCCAATTCTTTAAAAGAAAATCCATTCTTATTGATCAGAAAGTGGGGTGTGGAGAAGGTGTTTTGGTGCGAAGCAGATGCTTTCTCTGCCAGTTTGATGGAATCCACCAAGCCCCATACCACACCAAGCTGAAGAAGGGAGATAATGGTTTTCCCCTATAACTTTCTTGTTTTGTGGCTCCAAATTCTGCCAATAATTTGTGCAAGAACAGAAGAAATTTTTGTAGAGAAAAAAAATGTCTAATAAAATTCAAATTCTTTCAACAAAAGCTTGAGCTTTGTAATGAAAACTTTTAGGTGTCTTGTGAGTTAGCTAAGTAGTGTTAAGAACAATGACACAAAGCATGTTTCTAAGGGAAGAACATGAGTGTGAGACATTTGGGGGTGGGGGGCATCTAGACAGTGGTACACACAGCCCCATGTGACATTTTGATGTCATGATAAATCATTGACCAGCAAATCTATTTAAGAGTCTCTGAAGCTGGGTGTGGCAACATATGTTCTCAATCCCAGCACTCAGGAGACTAAAGCAAAAGACCTGAGTGTGTAAGGCCACCCTGAGATACCTACTGAAGCTGGGTGTGGTAACATGGGCTGTAATCCCAGCACTTGGAAGGCTGAGGCAAGAGAACTGAGTACGTAAGGCCAGCCTGGGATACCTACTGAGTGTAAAGGGAGACTGCCGGGTCATCTCCCAGCCTCCCAGACCCAAATAATCCACACGGAAACTACATTAATTACAACGCTGCTTGGCCAATGACTCAGGCATATTTCTAGCTAGCTCTTACATCTTGAATTAACCCATTTCTATTGTTTTATATTTTAGCACAAGGATCGTGGTTTGTTACTCCCTGACTCTGCCTACCCTCTCTTTATGTTTCTGCCTGGCTTTATTCTGCCCTACCATAGGCTGAAGCAGCTTCTTTATTGACCTATGGTAATAAAACATATTCACAACATGCAGAGGGGAACCCCACATCAACTGAGACCCTGTTAAAAAAACAACAAAAAGATTAACAAGGGGGTGGAGAGATGGCTTAGAGGTTAAGAGCACTGGCTGCTCTTCCAGAGACCTGAGTGTTGGGTCTCATGAGGCCCGGGCGTGAGACCTAGTGTTACTTCCTGAGCCTAACTTGAGTTTGGTGAGGAGTGACTCAGCACAGCCTGACCTAGGCTCACCTCTGCCCAGCCACTGCTGATGTGGCAGGATTATTATTGGCCCTTATTCCTTACCCCACCTCACCCCATCCCAAAACTCCCACCCCCTATCTCAACCCTATATAAGCTTCTGCCTGAGGCAATAAAGAGAGATCCTGCTTCGACAGACTCCCAATTCAGTGTGTGTTTCTCCCTGGTGGGGGGGGAGGTCTGGGTTATTGACACTCACCATCCCACTCAACCTCAGACATCCCACTCAGCCCCAGGGAGAGACTGGCAGGACCAGTTCTGCCTCAGCCCTATCTGCTGGAGAACCTGGCACCTGAGTTCAATTCCCAGCAACCACATGGAGGTTCACAATCATTTATCATAATATCTGATGCCTTCTTCTGGTGTGCAAGCAAAACATGGAGAAAGAACACTGTATACATCATAAAGAAATAAATCTTTTTTAAAAAGACTAAGAAAACAGTTATCTATCTCTGAAAAGAATTTACTTATGTTTCATCAATGAGAACCTGGATGATGTACAATTCCATAAAATAATAATGTCTTCTCTTGTGCAGTGCAGAAGAGAACCCCAAAGGTTGTGGCTTTATTATGCTCAGGGTCATTAAACCATCTTGCATTTTGTACTTTGCACTCTTACTTCAATATTTTTCTCTTCTATTGATTATGGAAACTCTGGTTTTTAAGTCTGTTTTAAGTTGAATTTGTCATCTTCCTGTTCCCTTCCTTGATGAGCTAAATGAACTTGTGACTCATTAGTACTTTCTATTTTTATATAAATGTTATTGTTTTTTTAATTTTTGTTTTTATTTTTCTCTGCTCCCCTCCCTGCCACACCCCTCCCTCCCTCAACCCTCCCCAAGGTCCCCATGATCCCAATTTATTCAGGAGATCTTGTCTTTTTATACTTTCTACTTCCCACGTAGATTATATCTATGTAGGTCTCTCTTAGTGTCCGTATTGTTGTCTAAATTCTCTGGGATTGTGGTTTGTAAGATGGTTTTCTTTGCCTTATGTTTAAAAACCACCTATGAGTGAGTACATGTGATAATTGTCTTTCTGTGTCTGGGTT